>BMAC01000786.1:317063-333630 GCA_014905375.1 Phtheirospermum japonicum | reverse complement strand
ACAATTGACAATGTGAAAGCCAAGATCCAAGACAAGGAAGGTATCCCTCCGGATCAGCAGAGGTTAATCTTTGCCGGCAAACAGCTCGAAGACGGCCGAACACTTGCCGACTACAATATTCAAAAAGAATCAACCCTCCACCTCGTCCTCCGTCTCCGCGGTGGGATGCAGATATTTGTCAAGACTCTGACCGGCAAAACCATCACTCTAGAAGTCGAGAGCTCGGACACGATTGACAATGTCAAAGCCAAAATCCAGGACAAGGAAGGCATCCCACCGGACCAGCAGCGTTTGATCTTTGCCGGTAAGCAGCTGGAGGACGGTAGGACGCTTGCCGACTATAATATCCAAAAGGAGTCGACTCTTCATTTGGTGTTGCGGTTGAGGCAATGTGAATACTTTAAAATTTAATTAATAATAAAATTTAAAATTTTTATGTATGAACATTTATTTATTTTATAATAGATTATTTTAATTTTATATGTGTATATATATATATATATATATATATATATATATATATAAAGGAAAAAGGAAAAAGGAAAAAGAAGAGAAAGAGAAACAGGCGCTCGGAGAAGGAAGAAAAGAGAAAGAAAAAAAAATGGCGTGTCAGCATTTGCAGAGGTGGGGCCCAGCACCCCCACTCTCTGCCAGGCGCGTGCACAGCACGGCGCCTCCTGAGGTGGGGCCCAGCGCCCCACTCTCTGCCAGGCGCGGGCACAGCACGCGCCCTCCTCATTGGTCCGGGCGCAGCTGCCGCCCCACTCTCCTCTTCTCCCCTTTTTCTTTCTTTCCTTTCTTTTCTTCCCCTCCCCACCCTTATCCCCTCCCCACCACCAACCCCTCCCCAAACTCCTCCCACTAAATCCGTCCCCTCCCCATCCAAACCCCTCCCCAACCCCTTGATAAAGATGCTCTAAGTTGAGGAGTTTATAACATTCTGTGATTATTGTAACGATTGATTGTTTTGTCATTTGTTTTGAGGTTGCTTCCTATTGTATTGAGGAGAAAAAATAACCAGCGATTTTGTTGCTAAATTATGGCAGATGATGATTGTAATTGAACAATTTGATGAGTTCTTGTTTTAAGCGTTGCGTGTGTTTTGTCAGCCCAATTGATTTTTTATTTTTTTTTTGGTTCCTGCAAATCTGTCCATTTTTGCATTTTGTGAATGTTAAATTTCATGTTTATTCAGATGAATAAAGAAAATAATATGTTGGTTTGGAATTTGAATATGTTGATAAAATTCAACAGATAAAGCAGGATGTTCATCCATTGGTATCTGCTCAGCGGGTACTTTTGAATTTTTTCGATTAGTTTTGAAATTTACACGAATAATTCTGAATTCACATGAGTAGTTCTGAAATTTACACGAGTAGTTTTGAAATTTTGAAGAATAGTTTTGAACTTTAGACGAGTATTTTTGAATTTACATGAGTAGTTCTGAATTTACACGAATAGTTTTGAATTTTTTCGAGTAGTTTTGAAATTTACATGAGTAGTTCTGAAATTCACATGAGTAGTCCTGAAATTTACACGAGTAGTTATGAATTTACACGAGTAGTTCTAAAATTTTGAAGAATAGTTTTGAAATTTACACGAATAGTTCTGAATTTACACGAGTAATTCTGAAATTTACACGATTAGTTCTGAATTTACACGAGTAGTTCTGAGTTTTTTAAGAACAAAATAAAATAGATAGAAAAGGTAATTTAGTACTCTTGTATAATATTTTGGATTAAGTGAGATGGAAATTCCAATTGCCTGTTTGGAAAAAAAATATTTTAGTAATGGTCTATATAGGAATTGACCATTTAATTTATGGGACAATTCGCATATGATCCAATAGTTAAAAAGTATATCCCAAAAAATCCAAGTTTAAGTCCAACTTCCGAATAACACATAGAAAACTACAACTAGACCAATGTACCCCTATAATCAAATGGTCAGAGAAAACATCCTTAATCAACGCCTACTTTATATATATAATAATAATAATTCATCATCTCCCCGTTTCTTCTTCGATTTAGGTTTTTTTTTTTCTCTAAACACTCGGCAGAATAATTCCATTCCGTAATAGGCGCTGAAAGAAATTGAGAAATCAAGAACAAAATTGGAAGAATCTTGAATTATATATTAGGGTTTTAGAATTTATTCTTTGAAAAATGTACCTACCCGTCGTATTGTCGGAGAACCGTGGAAGATGGCGATCAACGAAGAACACTTGTAAGTATTTCTCTACACAGTAGTTTAGTATGAGATTTTTAGTTGATATTCAATTGTAATACAACAATTCTTTTTCCTACCGAATTTCATTGAATTTCATAATTTTTTGGATTCAAACTGGGGTAGTATATAATTGGTAATTTACATTCATAGATCTTAATATGTAAATAGAGTAGTATGCATGAGTGGTTAACGTAATTTGAGTGTGTTGAGACTTTCAGTTAGTTTCATGATTTATTTGTTTTGTAGTTTTGAAAAAGTATTGCAAGAAAATTAGTAGTATGTAATTTATTTTTTGTCCCTTGTTTATTTGAAATCTTTAGAATCAGATTGCTATATTTGTTTGGGGGCAAAACTTAACCAGTATGTAATTTTGTGCCTAGTTTTTATTTCAAAATTCCAAAAAATTTCAAACTAATATTGTATTGGCAATTGTTTGGTACAAGATTATGAAATTTAGTAGTATGTAATTATTTTGTTTTCGTCTCTTATTCAATAGCAAGAAATTTAGTAGTATATAACTGCAAGAAATTTTGTAATTTGTACTTTATATTTTATTTCTTTTGCAATAATTTCACAATTTTTAGAATCTGTCTCTATATTCGTTTGTGGGCAAGAGTTCACGAGTATGTAATATTGTGCCTAATTGTTGCTTATGGAGTATGGATTTTATTTCAAAATTCAAGAACATTGCACAGAAGTATGGTATTGGCATGCAATTTGGTGGTACGTGATTATGAAATCTAGTAATATGGAATAAATGGTATTTATGTGTTAATGGTATAAGGTTGAAATGTTTTTATCTCTAATAATGTTGACAACATAACAAGAAAGCATATTTAATTGTTAAATATGGAAAATTCAAATTTTGTAATGTGTGTTTGAATAGTCCACCACATATATTTTAGAGTTCCATAAAAATTAAAAACAACCTTATCATCCAAAAAATACAGTTTTGAAAATGAATATGGTAGTTTACTATTGCATATTGTGGATTGTATAGGATAGTATTGAATTCAAGTTATCCGACAATTTGCACCTGGATTTTTGAGTTTTCTAGACCTTCTTAGCCTTTTTTTTTACTCGTGTTTATAATGGTTTTGCTCTCTCTCTCTCTCTACGCACGTGCGTGCGCTTTGTATGTTTTTGACTTGATTTGATTGATGAATTTTCGTATTATTGATGGGGCATCTATAATAATTCGATTGCTTTTTGAGCAAAATAAAAACCTGTAATGAGTTTTGTTTAAAAAAAAAAACAGGGTTTAATTATTTAATTTATGGGACTTACAAGTTCACAATTATGCAAGCTAGATATTTTTTTGGATAAAGTGCCGAGATAGTATTGAATTGATCGGGGAGTACATTTTTTTATAAATATTTTGTAAACAAAAGTATTTGGTTTCGGGATACACCCAAAAAATTATGTTTGGTATTGCATATTGGCAGTACCACAAGTTAGCATGGTGTAATTGTATATGTGTTTCTGGGTAAGTGCATTGAATAGTATGGAAATTGCCCCTGCAATTGTTGTAGTAGTATTTAGTTAGAAATGTGTAGTTTAGCAAGTGTTAGTACAAGGTAGTTTGAAAATGTTGGTGTAGTATGCAATTATGTACTTGCACATGTGTTTTTTTCTAATTGTTAGTACAAGTTGGTAGAGTAATCTTTGGAGTAGTATGTATTTGTTGGTTAGTTATTTTTGTAGTATGCAATTGAATTGGAATTAGATATGTGTATTTTAGTAATTTTTAATACAAGGTTGTTTCAAAATTGTTGTTGTAATTTGTAATTGGTGTAGCAGTCTATAATCTTAGTTCTCTATTATGCTTACTGTTAGTAAAAGGTGTTATGGAAAGTGTAGGGGTAGTATATAGTTGTTTATTTAGTTATGTGTAGTCTGCAATTGAAATATTGGTATGTAATTACTTCGTTGTCTACTCAATAATTCCGGAAATTGATTTTATCTTTTGTATTTTTTTCACAGTAGTATAGGATTTATGTCACAGTACTTCAATTAAATTCATACTACACAGTGAAAACCTTATTTCATTTTTTTGCAGTTTAGAAATTTTATTTTATGTAGTAAGGACCTTCCATTAACTAGTATCGGATGTTACTTTTGTACTTTACAATTTGCATATTACTGAACTTCTATAATAGCTAGTTTATAATAGGTAGTGTACAATTTCATATTGATTCTAGATAATAGGTAGTATTGAATTCTTATTGTTGGAATGATTGCATATTGCAGTTTATAAACTACACTAATATGCAATTGCATATTATTTGTTTTATTTGATAATATGGAATAGGTAGTTAACAATTTGTTAGTTTGCAATACATATTTTTACAATTTCTTATTATGAATATGTATTATGGATTCAAATATGTATGAACGATAATGGTATTTTCAAAAAATTATAGTATTATCTATTCAGATGCTAACCGCAATGTATTTCAACAATATTGCAGGAATAATTGTGCAGTTTAGGTATGTTACTTCATGAAGCATTTGACGCGAAAGGAAGTTTTGAAGAATAAACTTCGTAGGGACGTCAAGGTTGATATTATTGAATTGTGGTTAACAAGTGAAAGTTGCAACACGATCGTTGGAATAATTTGTTTGTTTATATTTTTACGTGAAACTCACAATTTTGTGGTGAAATATTTTGATTGATAGAGTATTACGATCGGGTTAGTCTATTTTTGTTTGTGTATCGTTATATTGAATAACAGTTACTTATTGATATAACACGTGTAATGTTTAGCACTACTTGATTATTAACATAAATACATACTATTAATTTAATTGTGTACTACTATAGCATACTATATCTCAATTGTTTCGTACTAGTAGAATAAAATTTCATTGTAAAAAAAATAAATTACATACTAGTATAATAAAATTTCATACTACACGCAAACAAAAATTTAGAATAAAATTTCATTGTAAAAAAAATAAATTACATACTAGTATAATAAAATTTCATACTACACGCAAACAAAAATTTAGAATAAAATTTCATTGTAAAAAAAATAAAATTACATACTAGTATAATAAAATTTCATACTACACGCAAACAAAAATTTATATTGGGCGTTGTGTAGAAGAGAGAGGATTATTATTGATTTTTTCTTTACTTATCAATTAGTAAATTGAGATGATTCAACAGAAAATTAAGTAAGATTAACTGGATAATTGGTATTACTTACCATGAATAACATATATATGTTATGTATTAGACTAGGGCATTATAAATAATTTATATGGTAATTTATGATTTAGTAGGACTAATTTGACTTAAATGGGAAAAAAAAAATTTGTGTGATTAAATAGGATTATATTTGTTCAATTGTGTATCAAGTGGCATTTTTCCTTAATTTATTGATATGCATATTTGTTATTTTACATATACTTGCATTTTATCACGAATTCTGATCATACAAGTTCATATGGATTAAACTAAACTTATGTTCTATCAATATATATTCTATACAATTAAGTGAATTTCGTTTCAATATTCAACCAATCAAGAAAACATAGGGGTGACAATTTTCGACACGACACGATAACCCGACACGAATCGAATACGAATTTAACATGTACAGGTATGACCCTTCGCGGGTTCGCGTGCTATTTGTGTCAAACACGAATAACACGCGAAACAATTAGGTCAGATCGGGTTAACCCCGCGTGTCAACCCGATTGACCTATTTAATCTATTAAATTTAATGGTATAATAGTAATTTAATAAACTATCTCTTGTAAATTTTTAATATATCTCAAATTCCTCATTTATCCTATTGATTTTCTAGTTTGATTTGTAATTTATGGTCCGACTTTGACTTGAATGATTAATTTTGATTTCTAGTTCGGTGTGTAATTTGATTTGGTGCTCGACTACTATCGAACAAAAGAAGACAATGATCGTGTTATTTTCATGTTATCTTTTTTTTTTCTTATATTTTCTTATGAAGTAGCTATTGGATTTTTTTTCTTACATTGGTTTTTTCGTGTCGTGTCGTGTCGTTTTACCCGTGTAATAAATAAGTTCATGTTCGTATCGTGTATTTTAACACGAATAATTATTTATCAACCGTGTAATACCCGTGTCTCAACACAATCCACGAACTTGAAACACGACATGATTGACATCCGGAATAAACAAGAAAAAAATAGAAAGAAGAAGAAAAAAGGGGGCATGAAAGGAAGAAACCTAAACATAGGCAAAGAAGGATCTAGAAAAACCTATTCTCAATATACCGAATTCCGCGCTTGTACGCTACTTTATGAGGGCACTAATATTCGGCTCCCCAACGCTATATAAACGCACAGCCCCCATTGTCAATTTCATCCTCTGTTCTGATCTTCCAACTTTCTCAATAACAAACTGTTTTCCAAGTTTCCGAATTCCTATCGCGCCGCTCTCAAGGTACGATCTCTTTTCATTTGCCTTCGATTCGTTTGGATTTTATTTATCTGTTAATTATGTTTCTCTTTCGTGTTTGATTTGATTTGGTCAACTCGATTAGGGTTTGAAGTTATCCGTTTTTTTTATTTGGATCCTTGTGTTGGTTCTCTGTTACGCGTTTGAAGTTCTGCTGTTGGTTTCTTCTGTATTTCTTTTTCATAATATTTGGGAATAAATCTAGCATAAGAAAAACAATTTTCCTGTTCCGAGATTTTAGATGATGATTATGTTGTTGTGATTGCGGTCTCGGGATCAATTGATAATTTTCAAATAGTGGTTGCACATTTATGGCGCACAACCTTTGTAGAACGGGCTCTATATGTGATGGGATTGCCCTTGAGAGGATTATTTTCATCCATTTTGCTTTCTAACTACTTAAAACTTTTTATTGGTATATGATTGGTGGTCTGCCTTTTTGTACCTTAGAAGAAGGTTGTAAACATGGGATTGAGATGGATTTTGTTGAATTGTCCATCAATTTTATAGCTCAAAATAGTTTCTTTTCTGTGTTCCAGATGCAGATCTTTGTCAAGACTCTTACAGGAAAGACCATCACTCTCGAGGTCGAGAGCTCGGATACAATAGACAATGTGAAAGCCAAGATCCAGGACAAGGAAGGTATCCCTCCGGATCAGCAGAGGTTAATCTTTGCCGGCAAACAGCTCGAAGACGGCCGGACACTCGCCGACTACAATATCCAAAAAGAATCAACCCTCCACCCTCGTCCTCCGTCTCCGCGGTGGGATGCAGATATTTGTCAAGACTCTGACCGGCAAAACCATCACTCTAGAAGTCGAGAGCTCGGACACGATTGACAATGTCAAAGCCAAAATCCAGGACAAGGAAGGCATCCCACCGGACCAGCAGCGTTTGATCTTTGCCGGTAAGCAGCTGGAGGACGGTAGGACGCTTGCCGACTATAATATCCAAAAGGAGTCGACTCTTCATTTGGTGTTGAGGTTGAGGGGTGGTATGCAGATATTTGTCAAGACGTTGACTGGCAAAACGATCACTCTGGAAGTGGAGAGCTCGGATACTATCGATAATGTGAAGGCCAAAATCCAAGACAAGGAAGGTATCCCACCGGACCAGCAGCGTCTTATATTTGCGGGGAAGCAGCTGGAAGACGGTAGGACGCTTGCCGACTACAACATACAAAAGGAGTCGACTCTTCATTTGGTGCTGCGGCTGAGAGGAGGGATGCAGATTTTTGTCAAGACGTTGACTGGGAAAACGATTACTTTGGAAGTGGAGAGCTCAGACACTATTGATAATGTCAAGGCGAAGATTCAGGATAAGGAAGGGATCCCACCAGACCAGCAGCGTCTGATATTTGCCGGGAAGCAGCTTGAGGACGGACGAACCCTTGCCGATTATAATATTCAGAAGGAGTCGACTCTTCACCTCGTGCTTAGGCTTCGTGGGGGTTGTTTCTTTTGAAAAGATGGGGAGGGTCAATGAACTATGGATGAGATATGCTTTGTTTCTACATTTAATAAATATCTGTTGCAGAAACATTAATAAATAATATTTAATAAAGAATGTTGGTGAACATCATTTAAATTACTTGTGTTTGTGTTGATGTGTGYTAACGCTCATGTGAAAATTGAAGGGTCCGGACATTATCGTGTCCACGGTCCTTGCTTTTGTGTGTTGCAGATCGGTTAAATTTGTTCTTGCCGACTTGTTTATTCTTCAAAAAGTAAAACAGGTAAATTTGACTAAACTGGATAACTATTCAAATTTACTGGATAACTATTCAAATTTGTATTGTATTCGTGTGTTGGATGGTTAATTATTTTAATTTACGTTACACGGAAAAACTTTTTGTACTCGACTTCAATTATTTGAATGTGTAATCGGACGAAATATTTGAAGTTAAGTGGTGTATATTTAAATAATCAAATTATTTTTCTCTTGGGTAGTAAAATTTCTAAAGTTGGCTCAAAAATAGGTTTTTAATTAAAGTTTGGACGAAATATTTGAAGTTAAGTGGTGTATATTCAAATAATCAAATTATTTTTCTCTAAGTAGTAAAAATTGTAAAGTTGGCTCAAAAGTAGGTTTTTAATTAAAGTTTTGTATTTTACACGTTATAAAAAACTTTTCCCAACATAATATTTATAGTTTTGTAACTAAATCTTTTTTCTTATCGTCGCAGATAAGGATTATTAAACCCTTACTATTAGTCATATAACAACATACAATTTACGATTTTTGGGGCACGGGCAAAGAAATAAATACCATGAAAAACACTTGTTGTGCTTCCTTTTCATGATATTTACTTTTTTGCCCACATTTCCTTTTTTATAATTATTTTTAAAATAAAAGTATTTTAAAAAGGCGATCGAGGAATTATTGATTGAGGCTAATAAAATCATCGATGAGTTGAGGTCGGAAAATTAGTTCAAATAAAATTATAAATGATTATATAAAAGAAACCAACATACTTTAGGAATATCAACCACTACTAATCATAACAAGCCCAACAAAAGAGCCAATATACTCATGTTTATATATCACCCCAACACCAAATACAATTCCATGATGAAATTCATGAAATTGTTAAGATCAGATATTTCAATCGTGTACCAAATGCTAGATTTATTATTTAATTTAATTTTTCATGTTTATGAATCTCTAATTAATAATGAGAATTACTATCATCCTTTTGATGCTCGCGTAACTGATCGATCAAACGCCAAAAATAGGGCACTATAATTGTGAAAATGAGTTTAGAGATCAGGATTTGAATCACGAAAAAATCGGATGTTACTAAGACGATTGAAGAATTGGTTGTGCTAATAAAATTATTTATATTTACCGACGGATGCGAAATCCGGACGACACCTTACTGGCGACTGTACCCGTCGGAAATGGCATCATCATTTGCCGACGGTCTGATATTCCGTCGGCAATTTCAATTACCAACAAAGAATTCTCCGATGCCAAAGATCCGTCGGTAAGCCGTCGGTAAATCACTTATAGACGGATTAAGTCGTCGGCAATCCCAAATTTTTTTGTAATGTAATTACTTTAAGGAAATTCCTACATAATTAAAAAAATGAACTAATCCTACGTGACATTTTTTTTATCTTCCCTGCTATTCTTTTTTTTCCCTCTCCAAACTTATAGATAGATAGTTGGATAGATAGATGGGCTTTTCTATGAATAGGTACCCGTTGTACTTGTCTGCCGACAGGTACCACTTGAATGAATGCCATGTGTCATAAATCAATTTATATTTATTAATTTAAATATCAATATTAGTTTGTAATTCTCTAGAACGCCCTTTGTATGTTTATTTTTTTAAATAAAATGAACAAATGTTTCTCATTTATTACAAAACACCCTAAATGCTTATTAAACACAATACCCCCATCAAATCATAAATATATTTTTACAAAACACCCCTAATTAATCATAAAACCCAATTCAATTCATCAGCCCTTTTGTTGAATCTCAAGCACCCCGCACCCCCATTTTTCCGTTCAATCTCACCGTCAAGCATCGCAATTATCCACCGTCGGACACCACCAATCTCCATCGTCGGACAATGAAATTCTCCACCGTTTGACACCGCCACTCTCCATCGCCTGGCACCACGATCATCCACCATCCGGCATCCCGTTTCTCCCCTCTCCCATACAATGTAAAACGACGAAGTTATTCGCAACCTATTTTCATTGGTTTTTGATTCTACAATAATCTGAAGTGCAAACATCAATCTTTTTTAAGGTCAGTTGTTTTTTTAGTACACAAGTGCCCTAGTTGTTATTTTTAATTTTTTCCGTGTCTAAATTGTTTGTAATTGTGTGTTGAATTTTCCTTAATTTGTGATATTGCGATGTGTATTTTAGGGGTTTGTGTTCTGGTCCCGTTTGACTTTTGAGTTAAGACTTTTCTTACAAGGTAATTTTACCCTAATTTTACAAATTCTAGTGATTTAGGGATTTTTTATCAGGTATATTTTTGCTTAAGTTTCCAAATGCTGAAGTTTAGGGATTTTTCATATAGTGATTTGTTGCTTAACTTTTCAAAGTAAAATTGGGAAGTATAAATTTTCTAAAGCTCAAACAATTTCTCAAAATTAGTTTTCCACTTCGATGAGGAGTGAAATGCAATGAACTAAGGTTTCTCGGTTGGGGGTGATACATTTGTAATTATTGGCATTTTCTTAATGTTCGTAAACACTTGAAATATTAGCTCTCATT
The DNA here is from genome assembly GCA_014905375.1 of Phtheirospermum japonicum. Taxonomy (NCBI): domain Eukaryota; kingdom Viridiplantae; phylum Streptophyta; class Magnoliopsida; order Lamiales; family Orobanchaceae; genus Phtheirospermum; species Phtheirospermum japonicum. Next base: position 322,716 of record BMAC01000786.1, on the reverse strand, counting down.
TTGCTTCTTTTACAATTTCTTTAACTATGTTATTGTTTTTTGTTCTTAATATGTTCTAACACTTGAGGGCTTTGTTGCATCAGTATTAGTGGTACAATCATTTGGTATCTTAATTCTGAACTTAATTTTTGAGAAACCCTTTATTCTGTGGGCACTTATGTTATGTATGGAAACATTTAGACCATTCACAATTAGTTATTTAAATGTATAAAATATATAAATGATCTTTAACAGAAATATAATCATGGAGCTACTTGTGTTCAGTTAAATGTATTTAGTTACCCAGATAATGAAATTAACTACAACATCAAATATCTTGGTCCTGTGTTCTAGTGATCTGATAAGATATCTAATGGTGATTAACAAAAGCATGAACTTTGTAAAGATTAGCAGCCTCAAATTGAGGTTTTGGATAATCGACGGATTTTGACAGTTTATAAAACACAATTGATTGTGCATTTTTAAAGTTCAAAATCTAAAAGATAGATAACATGACAATTTGTGTCATTACTAGTTGTCTGACCATACAAATTAAATGATAAAGAATTTACCAACCTCTGCAGTATTTGTTTTTTGAATACACATTAAAATTATACTACTACTACTACTACTACTACTACTACTACTACTACTACTACTACTAATATAATAATTATTAATTTAGTGAAAAGAATGTTGTTATCATTTTATATTTATAATGATTTATGAATTTCTTTAACGGTGTTTTTTGTATTTTTTTCTTAATATGTTCTAACACTTGAGCTTTAGTATATCTTATGTAGGATTTGTTGCATCAGTTTTAGTGGTACATTCGTTTGGTATCTTATACTTGAAATTGATTTTTGAGAAACCCTTTATTCTATGGGCACTTGTGTTATATATTGAAACTTTTAGACCGTTTACACTTAGTTATTTAAATTTATAAAATAAATAAATCATCTTCAACAGAAACCTAATCATGGAGCTACTTGTGTTAATTTTAATATATTCAGTTCCCCACATAATGAAGTTAACTACAACATCAAATATCTTGATCCTGTGTTCTAGTGATCTGATAATATATCTAATGGTGATTAATAAAAGCATCAACTTGGTAAAGATTAGCAGCGACAAATTGAGTTTTTGGATAATCGATAAATTTCGACAGTTTATAAAACATAATTTATTGTGCATTTTTAAATTTCAAAATCTAAAAGATAGAATTCAATTTTATTACATGACAATTTGTGTCATTACTAGCTGTCTGACCATACAAATTAAATGATAAAAAACTTACCAACCTCAGCAGTATTTTTTTTGAATACACATTAAACTTGCACCTGGATGAGTTTCATAATAATAATAATAATAATAATAATAATAATAATAATAATAATAATAATAATAATAATAATAATAATAATAATTAATTTAGTGCAAATAATAATATTATTATTATTTTATATTTATATCTGATTTATGTATATACTTACTAATCAATTGAAATCTCGTTCCAGGTGGCATTTTGTTTCAAAAATGAAACTTAAAGGTGTGGCAAATTCACAAGTAAGTTGTCGTAGTGATTTGTGAGATGATCCAGTATGTCTTCGACCGACTAGATGATCACACAAGATCTTTGTTCGAGGCGTCCTATTTTAGACATTTCCTCTATTTGAAGAAGAAAAAAATTACTCTTCAACTAATCCATCAATTAGCTATCTGACAAGTGACAAGTGATAAAACTCACGAAGTGTGGTTTGAAATTTAAAGGAACATGTGCTCGATTCGGGTTGCAAGAGTTTACCCTTGTGACTGGTGTGGATACTGGTCAGTTGGGGGAGGAGATCGTAAAGGAAGGTGAAAACTCAAATTTGTTGATAAAGTACTTCTCAAAATGCAAGGGAAATATCAAAAGGAAAATATTGTTAACAGCCTTCGATAATTGCAAGGATCAAGAAGGTAAACTAAAGCTAGGTCTCCTCATATGCTTGGTGTGGGTTCTGTTAGGGGCTGAAGAAAGGAAACGGTTGGACGTATGGTTATTTCACATAGCCGATGACATCGATAGGTGTAATAGATATCCTTGGGGGAGGAATCATTTTTATGCACCCTTAGCGATTTTAGGTAAAAATTGCATAAAGGTAAGAAAAAGGAGAAATAGAAACTTGACAACCCAATGAAGAGAGTTAGTTTAAATTTGGAGGGGTTTCCACTTGCTATAATGGTGATCTTTTTACTTTAAACTTGGATTTTTACCTAATTTAAATTGAATAATTAATTTTTAATTATTACAACTTTTTTTTTGTATTGTAAAGGTTTGGGCTTTCGAAGCGATTGCGGAGATCGGTGAGAGTCTTGATGAATGATGTGGCAAAAAAGTCCCGAGAATGATAAAGTGGTCAGTTGATGACCACATAAGGGCATATGATGTTCACCTCTGTTTAGAGATAGGAAAGGTAACAAATCGTCTGAAGTGTTTTGAAGTATTAATGTTTTACGACACACAAGTATTCTAACCAACATCATCATGTGTAGTTGAATGTGAAACGCACATTGGAGCCGACAGCAGTGGAAAAATCTGCTCCATTCTGGGAGGGAATGGCTAAGTTTGATGATGAAGAGGAATTGGATTTCGGCGAGGGCAATGATGACAATGATGACAGGTGTACGAGTGGTAATGAGAATGGCGTTTCCTGATACGAGTGCTCATGTGAATAGCATTCCTGAATGTGAGTTGTGCAACCAGACAGATGGCGCTGGGCTTGAGCAAATACCTTACTGTTGTATTGGAAGGTTGATGGATCGAAGGTTGGCTATTTTTAAACATGCGATTCTGGATATGGTGCAGCCTAAGTTTGAAGCAATTGAGAAGAAGCTTGATTGTTTGTTAAAAATGATGGAGGGAAAAAAGGGGAGCAACCATGTCGACCAAGAAGACGTCGATGAAGGAAAATTTGAAGATGATAAAGGCAGCGACACAAAAAATAGCCGTTACAGGTATTTGTGTTATTCGTGTAAGAAATTATATGTTTTCTAACAAAATATGTTGAATGATGTAGTGTGTAATTTCCAGTTACTTTCACCCGAAATGTAGATGATGGTGGTCGGTGGTCGTGTGACACGAGTGGCAAAGAAAATGAGAGAACTGTTGTTAATGAACTAGGCGTTGGTGGCATCAGACAAATGTCGAACGATGATGAAGCAGATAATATATAACTCTGGTATTGATATAGATTGAAATAGTTTATAATAAATAAATATTTATTATTTTTAATACATTTCATGTATGTGTCAAGGCGATGATGTCGAGTGTGAGTTGTTGCATGAGGGTGGAAAGAAAAGTCGAAGAGAATCGCAATGCTGACCTATTTTAAATCTAGAAAAAAGGCTTAAATTGGAGAACATTACAGTGTTTGACCCTCACATAATGGTTGACGAAGCCAAGGTCGGTGAACTTAATCGTTGGTTAGCAAAGGCCACAAAAAGGTAATTATTTGTTTAAAGATGCTACTTATTTAACTTTATAATCTTAGTACTTATATTTTATAATCATTACGTATTATACATTATTATATTAATATTCTATTATAATAATAAATGTGTTTGTATTTCTAAATAATAATTTATATTTACTGAGGTCATTGGAACCAGTTGATCTAAGTGAAGTAAAATATTAATCGCTTGTTTATTTTTATCAGAGATGTGCTACCGTTAGCAACGTGTGACGTGTCTAGGAAGTTTTTCGACGACATCTTGATGGATAAGTGGCTCATTTATGATGTAAGTTTAGATTGTGACATGTTATATTGTATTATGTAGTATTGTTATTTTCATTTGAATGGTGATTTTTTCTTAGCATGTTGATACTGCACTATTCCACATGCGAGAGCGGGCAACGAAGTACATTCACCTTTTTAACCAGTCATCTTGCGTTTTGGATTTCGGCTTTGTGAACCAAGTGTCTGCAGCTTACCGCCGAATACCTGATAAAAGGAAAGGGAAAAAAATGTACAACATGGCCTACCTAGAAGCGCTCGGTTTGATTGCGGTATGTTTACGCTGAGGTTTATTGAATTCTTAGTCGCTGGTAAAGATGTTAACCTTGTTAAACAAAAGTACATGAAGGACTCGAGAAAGAAACTGGCAGCAGAGTGTTTTGGTCGTCATTTTGATCCTTGGTAGTTTATTGGATATTTGTGTTGGGATTTGGTGGTACCGTCGCGCAGCGGAAAATAATTTTTTTTTTTTAAAATTAAATTAATTGAATCGAATTCAATTGACGACGGTCCAATTTCATAATCAATTAATTCAAACAATATTTTAATCTCTTTTAATAAATAGAAACAATTTAATTTTCTCAAAATCGAACGAGCATGATACGTTTCTATTAATTACATATATATAACAATTATATATATATATATATATATATATATATATATATTAATATATTAATCATATATTTAATTATATATTATATATATACATATCATATATATAATATTTATAAAACAGCATGCACATGTATATTACACAAACATATATATAATATTTATGTATTCAAAAACACATGCACACATACCTTATAAACATACATCATGCATATATCATATACATGCATATTTATATAACAGAATGCATGCATATACATACACAGCATACAAAACTAATTCATACACACACTGCACACACACAATATATATATATTCAAGCAACATATATATATTTAGATACAACAGCATACGCATACATATATATATCATACACATAAATAATTTATATATATCATATATATACACATATACATATCATTAACCTTACAAACGGAGCRGACAGAACGTTCTTCGGCTTAGCGTCCTCGCGAAGATGCAGCAGCGACTGCAGTCCGGCAGCGTTCGGACGGCTGATAGGTGTGTGAGTACGACACGGAGGCAGCAGCCGTGTGGCGGAGAGCACGCCGACGGCGAGAGGCTGGTCCAGGTGCAGCAGCGATGGCCCTGTTCACAGCGACGGGACACGGAGGCGCTGTCGGGGAGAACGGCACCGACGTGTGGCCTACGGCAACTCCGATATTAACTCCGGCGACAGCGACGTTTTGGCAGTGACTCAGCGTTCGAATAGCACGGGCGCGGACAGCGGGGTTTCGGCTAAGGCGCGACGACGGCGATCGGACGGCAGGCTGCGAAGCGGTCCGGCGTGGAAGATGGCACGGCGGTGAGTGGATGCGACGTGGCTCTGGTGAATCGGTGTCACACACCTACTACCCGACGTACTCGCGACGGAGCACTAGATCCGTCGAGAGATTGAGAACGAAGGAGAAACGAGACCGAACCTTTCGGCATGGCGGCGGCCGGCGAAAAGCGGCGGCGGCCGGAGGTGGATGGCGGTTGGGAGAAGACTTGGGGGCTAGGGTTTTTTCGAAATTCCTTTTTCCGTCTCTGTTTTGTTTTGTTGTTGGTGTTGTGTTGTCTCAAATCCAAAACCCTTCTCTTCCTCTTTAAAACCCGTGTGCTCTCATTCTTCTTATTATTTTTTTTTTTTTATATTTAAAAGCCAAAGCCCAAACCAATTGTGGGCTGGCCCAAATGAATTAAATTAAAAACAAGCTTTTTAATTAAATAAAGAATAAGCCCAATTCAAAATTAAAACCAAACTTTTAATTTAATAAAACACC
>BMAC01000786.1:288529-316072 GCA_014905375.1 Phtheirospermum japonicum | reverse complement strand
CTACTACCATGCACAGACTTCCCAATAGATTCCCGACTATGTGAACGTTGCCCCTTTTGATTGGCCTCCAAAGAGACACAGAGACAGGTCACAACATAGCCTGTCCTCTAGTGAAGTCACGGTGAGGTCTGGGTCTTAAGGATTAATGTTGTACGCTATACCATAGAAATCATCTACTCGATGAGTGGGAACCATTTAGAGATTTCTAGGTGAGGGAGTTCAGTGAACTCATCTTATGAGCACTTACTTATGTATGTCGATGTCCACACACCGTGACCGATGAGATGCGGTCCACATACACTAAGTACTAGTCTTAATGGTAAAGGCCTGTATCCTCATTATGGCGTAACCCTTTGACTAGGAACAAGTTCGACGAGTTACATTACGTGCTGGATTATCTCACGGTTCTTCTAGACCAATCCACCGTAATAAAGTAACTTCATCAGGACCATACCTATGCAACTAGCATGGGATAAAAGATATGGAATGCCAATAAGTATAAAAGATATTATTACGAATAAAAACCGATTGTGTTACAAGAGAATGGTCAGACCACAGCCACAAGTTGGCTTGTTGGTCACCTTATTCTAACAATTTGGTTTGTCTTTCGTAATATATATTCCGATGTTTAATGTTGTGTTGCACTACACTTATGGTTGAAGTATTTGGGGGAAGGGAGAACCTCTTGGGTTGTGTTAACCTTTTGATCAGTTTTTATTGGTAAAAGATTCTGATGCTTGATTTGATCATGTTTTTGCTTGGCCTGTTAAGTTTTAATTTAGAAATGAGATGTTGGATATCATGATGTCTTATATTTACAGTGTAATCGTTTTTTATCACAAGGTGTAGCCGTTGTTCCATAACGATCGTGTACTCATTATTTCAAGTCTGGCATTTCAACCATAAAGACGATTTACTCATCATTTTTCTCTGTCTCTGAGTCGATCAGGGTATTACAATTGACAAAAAAGAGAAATATTATATGTCTCATTTTATTAGTAATTCTCATGTTCGTAAAAAAACATCTAGTAAATTCATTACATATAAATCATATATATAGCTCAACATGTCATTCCATTATATCAGAACTGTTTACATAACAATTATGAACTTATAATAGAATTATGTATTTACCAGTCTAAACAAGAAAAATGCACTTGTTTAATACTCATAAGGTCAAGAACCATTTATCCCAATACAAATTACATCACGAACACATTAAAATAGAATTACTGTGCAAGGTTTAGTTTTAATAATCAAGATGCACCAGTTCTAACACAAAATGTAATAAATGAAATTCTCGATGGAAAATTTCAATCAAGGAGCTATTCAACCTTCATAATAATTGCTAGGGATTTTTTTGCCCACCAATGTATGAATCTTTTTACATATTGCCCCCCAAAATATTTTTTGTTCTACTTTTCCCCCTGATGTACAATAATTTTAGACATTGCCCCCTAAACTTTATTTCCAGTGGAATATTCCTTCTAGAATCCATCGACGAGCAGTTGGGGGGCAAATGCAAGAATCTTATAGTTTTTAAAGTTTGGGGGGCAAAGTGCAAAAATCTTATAATTTGGATGATAAATTAAAACAATATTAATATTGAGTTTTTATGTAAAAGTATTATTTAACTATATTACTAATTACTATGATATCATTTCACGATTATATATATATATGTATATATATATATATATATATAATCGTGAAATGATACCATAATAATTATCAATATAGTTAAGAAGATATTATGAAAAAAATATCTTATAATATAAGTATAATTGCACTTGGACGCAAATATTAAAGCCGTTTTACATTTTCTCTCTATGTTATATGGTGATATAATCTTATATAAAAATGTACTCGTGATTAATATTTTATTTAATCACACTTATTATACAATTAACAATATTGAATGATAATTTTAATTTTCGCATCATAATATTATAATGCATATAAGAAATACACCTTTATTTTATTTTGTTCAATCATAATACATAATAATACTCCATCCGTCCCAATATGATGGTCTTACGATTGATTTCACACAGATTAAGAAATTGGTAGTTTATATAATTAAGATATTAATTTAATAATATTTTCCAGTTAAACCCTTTTATTTTAAAATAATGTTAATTAATAATCCAATTAAGTGATCTTGGAACTAGTATATTGGTTAACTTAGAATATAATTTTTTTTGCATTATTTTCATTAATCCTCCAATTACCAAGAAAGAAACTAAAGCAGTGATATGATACCTTTGTTGCTAAGTAGAATATTAAAAGGTCCCTTTATCATGTCACTTATTTTACCAAAGAAGAATACTACGTCACAGCTGGGATAAAATGCAAAGCCACTTATTTTACTTTATGTGATGTATATCAAAACGAGATGTGATGTATATTTTACTAAGAAAGGATAAAGGATAAAAATGCAAAGGCACTTATTTTACTGCGTGGCTTTGCACTGTTATATATAACTGTGGAAAAAAATGCAAAAATTCTGATAAAAATGAATGGATTGATTCAAATACTTAAGTGTTGGTATAAATTCCTAAAGGCCATGCATGCACGTAGTTATGTTTGTTGAAAAAAATGAACAAATTAATTCAGCTAATTAAGTGACGTTATAAATTCCTAAGTTAAATAAATTGGTCAACAATAGTTAACGTTAATTAGTGTTTCAAAATATTAATTAGGGGTAAAGGTGAAAATAAAAAATTAAAGAGATGTTAAATATAGTAACTGGACTATCTTTTTGGAACGCACAAAAAAGGAATACTGGACTATCTTTGAGGGACGAAGGGAGTATATTATTATATTATTTCGCCTAATAACTTACTTAGTCGTGTGTTTCATATTTATTAATATAAAAGATATTTTGACAACATTTATATTTAGAAAATTATAAATATTAATTGAAAATTTATAAGTTTTTTTAATTGGAATTGTATTGAAAACTTTGTGTCTGTGTGTGTGTGTATGTGTGTGTAAGATGAAAATTCTATATCTTTTTCAAATATAAAATTTTAAGACAAAAATCTAATATTTATATTATTTTAATTTGCCCCCAAACTTTAAAAGATTTTGCACTTCACCCTCCAAATTATAAGATTCTTGAAGTTTGCCCCCCAAATGCCTGTCGATGGGATCTAGAAGGAATATTCTACCGGAAATAAAGTTTAGGGGGTAACGTCGAAAATTATTGTACATCAGGGGGCAAAATGAAAAAAGGGAGGAAATAGGCGGGTAGCGGGAATCGAACCCGCATCGTTAGCTTGGAAGGCTAGGGGTTACTTCGGGGGTGGGGGGTGGCAATGTGTAAAAAACTGCATACATTGGGAGGTAAAAATCTTTTTTCCTTAATTTCTACAATGGAGCTCCCATAATCGATGTAGGACTTCACATAACTTTCAAGATCTTCAAGAGCATCTAATGATATTGAGTAGTATACTCCATTAGATTCTTTTCCAATAAGTTTTTGGGACTGTGTATTGTGCGCGTGTTTATGTATTTTCTGGCCGCGATTGGCCGGAAATGTACTGCGGTGTTGTAAGGAGCTTTCAAGTTGGAGGGCCGTGGGTTTTAGGTGGTCTCAAGGTCTGTGGTGGCTTGTCGGGACAGAAGGATGTGTTGAATTTTAGTTATGAGGTATTGGAATAGAAATGTAATAGGTTAATAACTCATGGGTTGACTATTGAGAATTAGATAGAATTTTGGACTTAATTGTAATTTTTAAAAACCTCAATCTGACCCTCAAGTTTTCAATTTAGTCCCCTGAAATAGTTTTTTGATTTATTTTGAACTAACCCCAAATCAAAGTCTTCAAAACTTCAGATTAACCCACAAAACTTTTCAAAAGTTGTTAAAATCTCACTTTGAACACTTTATTGATTTCCTAAAAACATACAATTTCATTATTTTTGAGCCAAAACGGGACAAATGACTTCCGAATGATTTTAAATTCGAACCACAACTATAACATTCTACTAAGTAAGGCGTATCCAAAATTAAAACCTTAGCTTTTGAACTTCTAAGTTCAAGAATCAAGGTCGAGCGTCTTTATTATACTATTACGTGTCCAAGTCTATTAGTTTCACTTCCAAGTGTCTTAGAATTTTAGATATTACTTTATTATACGTTATATTTCTAATTTTTACAATTATATTATATTTTAGGACCCTACATGGGCTTTTATTCGAAAGTGTCGAGACCTTTCATGTATTAGATCGGGAACCTAGTAAAGGCGCCGTAGCAATATGCTTGATTTTCAAAATAATTTCAATGAAGGTGAGTAAAACTTTCTTAACAGGTGAGTTTGAAAATTTTCAAATCATAATGCGTTGTTTGTGCTTACCTGTGAGTAAAATATTTATAATTGGAATTTTCTTTCTTTTGTGGTGAAAATATTAGTACAGTTTTTTTATGGTTCAACGGTTGGAATTAAGGTGCATCACGTTGGAATTCGTAGAGATGAACACCATGCTCGTGCAGTGGAAGTTTTTAAAATTTTTAGATCCAACAGACCTATACTGTGAACGAATATATTCATATAAAGCATGAAAACCTTATAGTAAATCCAGATTCGAGTTCAATACTAAGGTATCCATGTAATTAATTCTCCGTCTACAAGATCCAACTTCAGTGTATTGCTATCGTGAAGAAAGTTAGGAAATCTCACGAAACCTCAAGAACTCTCAATCTCAAAATCAAGAGGTTTGTTATGATGTTTTCTAAAAACTATCTCACTTTTTTCAACTTATGAATTTATGTTATATTTATATTAGGTACATAAAAGAACCATAATCCTAAAAAGGATTGGACTGTCCAAGACATGGGCCCAAAATAGTTTTGGCCCAAGTACCCTTATTAATATAACATAGATAATTAAATCCAAATCCAATTTCATTTAATTAATTAATTTCTATCAAATAGAAATAAATATCATAATTATTAATTATTAAATATTACAATTCCAAATTGAATATTTACTTTCTTGATACACTCATAAGTCGGAAAAGTAATCGCATATAGTGTGGCCCTATAGGCCTTTATACATCAATCTAATGATGATTCAAACAAAGCTCCTGGACGGATTAGTTGGACGAACTCAATATATAAAGAATATTCACTTGAACTCAGTGAATTATAACCTTTATACAAAATTTTGGTGAAATTCCTTTCATCCCAAATCACTCGATTAAGTTTAAGATTTATCCGAGTATCTATCTCAATAGCTTAATCAATTTATCTCACCTTTATTAGTCGACAATTAGACCATACTCAAATACTATATTGAATATGTATCTTGCATTGGCCAATGACTTTAGTCGACCTAATATAGAGATTATGAGTGATTTCTCTCGAAATCCGAATCGAGCAATGAATTCTTTCATGGCTCAGCTACCACCTTTATTTACATCATGATGTACCCAACACGAGCCATATCTACCCCGAAAAGGAGTGCAAGCGTCGGTCATGGTCAAATTACATCACTCAGCAAACAAGTTGCGTATTGACTTCAAGTCAAATGATTATCACACACTTTATACACTGATAAATGTATAGACATACAATAATCAGTACGGTTTACCGATACTCTCTAAAGTATCCATGTGTCCATCACGAATAACTATTATTCGCAGTCGTGAGACTAACTACATTCATTCTCTAAGAATGTGATCTAATGTATCCATGTGTCCATCACGAATAACTATTATTCGCAGTCGTGAGACTAACTGCATTCTCTAAGAATGTGATACAGATCACATGCCGACATATATTATATTATCAAGGGGTAATTATTTTTTACCCTCCAAACTATTGCGTTTTTCACAATTTACCATACAAACTATTATTTGTGACAAACCGCCATACGAACTATGCGCGATTTGTAGTTTGCCCCCTACACCGAGATTTTTGTGGTTTTGTATCTAAAATCGGATGATGTGTCACAACCCGATTGTCCCACATCATCTGATTTTTGAACAAAACCAAAAAAGTTCCGGTGTAGGGGGCAAACTGCAAATCGCGCATAGTTCATATGGCGGTTTGTCACAAATAATAGTTTGTATGGTAAACTGTGAAAATGACCATAGTTTGGGGGGCAAAAAGTTTTTTTCCCTATTATCAATATCCCAATTTTGGTAATCATTAGTTGGGGCTATCAATATCCCAATTTTGATAATCATAAGCATACTCTAGAATGGATATTTAAAAAATACGTTCAGAAAAGTCTTAATTTAGAACGGGTATTAAAAAATACGTTATGGAAAGTCTATTCTAGAACAGATTTTAAAAAATCCGTTATGGAAAGTCTATATTCTAGAACGGATTTTAGAAAATCCGTTCTGAAAATTCTATTTTCTAAAACGGGTGTACTGGAAGTACCTTTTAGAAAGTTTTAAAAAATTAAATGAAAGCAGGAATACACCAAAATCACTAACACTATTATTGTGAATATATTAATTATATCACCAAAAAATACACCAAAATTCAAATATAAGACACAACAAACTAAAACCAATATTAATAGTGTTATGAATCCAAATATTTATAGCACCTTGATCGTATAATTTCTGAAATATATATTTTAAATTACGAAATTTTTGCAAACTCGTTAAAAGCTTCAATACACCAAAATTCAAATCTAAGACACAACAAACTAAAACTATCAATAGTATTATGAATCCAAATATTTCTACCACCTTGATCGTATAATTTCTGAGATAGATATTTTTAATTACGGAGTTTTTGCAAACTCGTTAAAAAAAAGTGATTCTAAACTTCTATCCCTGATGTTATTTTTAACAGAACTCCACTGCCACCAGCGGCCCAAGCCTCATTCTACAAATCACATCAGCCAAATAAACACAAGAATATGGTTTACTTGCATTTTGCTAGGGGAATGTATTAAACTATTTATATTTATAGTTTTTCTTATCAAGCAAAAAATCAATAAAAACACTGTCTACTATTTTTGTCCATTTTAGGATTCCATTTCAATTTCCCCCATTTTTTTAAGTAAAAACAAACTAACTCATGCAATCAACTACGAACTATCTCCTAATAAATAGCCAAACATGGCCTAAAACGCATGAAATAAAATCACTTAATTTTGCAGAGACTGAAATAATTAAAAAGCGATTTTCAATGGCCATAGATTTCTTTACTATCTTAAATGCTGAAAAAAAGACAGTCGAAAATTACAAGATTTGTGCATACCAGTGAGCGGTACCCAACGTCAAGAATCCCATATCCACGACTCTGCACGGGTATTTCTTCAAACTCCTCCGATATCTGAATATATATATTGGTGAATGACAAATATTAAACTAAAAAAGATAAAGTGAACAGAATATCAACTTACTTATAAACACACTTCAAGGAAACAAAAAACAAACAAAAAAAAAACACTTGCCCCTGTGCCCTTGCTGAGGTAAAGTCCACCACCACGTATAAGAAGCCAAAGCCCACCATCAGCTCTCCAGCACATATTTTGGATTCGACTTGCAACAACTCGGTTATGTGGTTACCACTAGAAACTGTTCTGCAGCAGCATCGGGGGTTAGAAAACTTAGAATAACTAATGCCATTTTCAAGCAACATTAAGAATAACTAATTCATATATCTTATGGGCTAAGAAAACTTATCCACCAAATACATACCAATTCCAATACAGATTTTATCATTTTACTTACAGCCTCCTCTTTGCATTACAGCTTTTATCAAGGGTATTTTTTGTAATTTTCAAAGTTACATTTTTTTAGTAAATATCACAGACTTTGGGGGTAGTTTTTATAATTATACCTTAATAGTTAGAAAAAATGATAAGCAAATAAAGCATTTCTTAGGCCATTTCCAAACATTGATCCGAACTTTTGTATTTCTTTCAAAATTAAAATTTAGTTAAACAAATGTGCGTCTACGTTTGAAAGGTTTTAGTTCGCCCGCAAGAGAATAGGGTCAGCGTAGACTGGCAAGTTAACTCGAGTCGAGTCTCTCGAGAAAGGCTAATAAGAAATAGTTTTCGTGTTTGTTTTTACGAACGAGAAAACGATAAAAATGCCACGCTAAACACAAGGACAACGGGGTTTTTGATTTGAAAACTTGAAACAATCTTAATTTGAATAAACTTAAATTTAAAACTATTCTTGCTACGAGGGTGTCAATCTCTTCGCAAGAATTGTGTACTCGATTCACGAATCCCTCAATTAAGAATTATATGGAATTTATACTAAAGGATCAATTCACTCGAGCATTTTATCGAACACTAATCATGCATTCATCAAGCGTTCACCAAAAGAGACTCTAATAAAAACAAAACCAACCAAAACATCCAAATCACAATGATAGAAATCAACTAATTAACCAAAACGATTCTTCACCAAATGATTCACAAGAATTCAAACATAAACGATTCAAACGAAATATCCAAACACAACGAGAATTACTGAAAATTCAAAACTATTAAATAAGAACAAAGTTTATAGATTACTAACTTCGGAGAGAAATACTATCAATCGAGAACTATGATGAGAGCCTTGCTAACTCCAGCGATTCCGGAGAAAAGATGAACCACGCTGAAATTCTGGAAACTTGTCACGAACCTCCGATTCGAACGATTAACGATAGCCAATCTAATATCTATCTAAGATCTAAAAAAATAAATATTTGAATTTGAAAAATGAAAATGAAATGAATAAAGATTCAAGGACACTCTTCGATTGTCTTCCCCAAGAGGTTCGAGAATGTTTTCTCGATCAGTCTATCACGAACCGGACGAGGGATCCTTCGTCTATGGATGGATGGTTGAATGTGGCTGAGTTCTTGGCCTTTTGTAGCCTTCAAATCCCCCGTTTTACTCCTCTGATATTTCTGGGGTTTAATGGCTTTAAAAACCGTTTCATAACTGAAGATTCTTCAAACTTCGAGTTTATAACGCTTGACACTGGGTAACCCAGTGTGGATGATTTACCCAGTGTCGTCCGGTTGGAGTCAGCTCCATCCGACCGGATGTGTGTCCAGAAGGTTTCGTCCGACCGATCATGCGGTCAATCCGACTGGATGTGCTAACACTGGGTAACCAAGTGTGGACAACATACCCAGTGTCAGAGTTAATACGTTAAATCGGGTCCCAATTTCATTAAAACTCCACTCGCGGGCCCACGCTCGTCCATAATATTATCAAAATACTTCAAAATCCCTGAAATAAATATAAAATATGGTAAAATAAATCGGGGATACATAAATACAAAAATATGCTCAATCTATCCAACTTATACCAAAATTAACAACAAATCTAACTAAAACACACTCAAAATATCTACAAAAAGTGTGCCAAAAACGTGTGAATCAACCACCCCATACTTTATTGGTTTTCTCTTCCTCGAACAAATGAAAGAATCAAAACCACGTAAGCATGAAAGTAGCTAGATCAATGAGTCATGTTGTGCATAAAATATAGTTTTGCAAATATAAACACTTTTGTCGAAAACTCTTAAGCTAAGTTCGTGTTACCTTTTCATCTTGAAATCAGAATAATGCGTCCTCACAAAAGGGAAATATATTATGGTGCACTCATTCGCTCATGTCAAGGTAAGTGTATTCGCTCGGATCAACATAAACGTGCATTCAACGACTCGTGAAAATCAAAGACTCGTACATCGCATATATGTGTGCACATTTAATCAAGATTCGGTTAGGACTTTTAGGGTTGTAATGTAGGCTCTTTGGCTAACTCGTGAACAAACGCAACCAATTACTCACTCAATCGAATATTTTTAAGCATAGAGCATAGTTTCGCTCCTCAATCCTCCCAAAATAACCATGTACCATTATTTTTAGCCTTTTATAACTAAGGCTATTTCTCACCCAAAATCTGAATACTTGCCTTTATACATAGGCTTTATTTTTAATATCTAGATGCTCTTAAAGAACTCAAGCACCCTTATTTTCATCTTCTTCTTTTTTTCTTTCCTTTTTTTTTTTAATTATAAACTCCACTAATTCCCGCCCTACAATCGTCAATGTCAATAGACCAATAATAAATAAACTCTCATCTCACAAACTTAAATGAAATAAGAGTTATAATGATGCTCATGGATAACAAAGAGACAGAATAAAGGCTCAAATAGGCTTATTAGGAATTTATAGTGGTTTTTATTTTTGAATATAGCTTGAATCGAGTTTTATATGTGCCTATCGTCATTTTCAAAATCAAATGTACACATGCGACCTTTAGAGACTTATCAAAACACTCATCGAATCAAAGCATGAAATGTTTATAAACACACAAAGCTCCTTACTAGGGTTTTATTCAAACTTTGAAAGCAAGGTGATTGAGTTTTAAAAACTTCACAAAATTGCTAACGACTAAGTGTTGTTTTAAATAATTATATATATAAGTAGGTTTTGAAGAATTTTGCACTAAACAAGCTCAAAAGACTCCAACCATATATCACACAATACATGATTTCGACAGGCAAGCCAGTACAAACACAAATAAGCAAGGGCATAATTTCAACATACGTTGACATAAATAATTGGTCAATCCGTACATCATCACAAAGAAACACTCAAACTGAACCATTCAACCAAAATGACTACGCACGCATAATATACGACTTCCCCCTACACACAAAAGTAAGCAATGTCCGCATTGCTATCATACAAATCAATACAAGGAAAAAGGAAAACGCCGAATCAATTATCATGCAAATAGTTAGTCGAATGGTTATACAGACGCTCAACACATAACCGGAAAAATCAAACAAAATCAAAAGAAAAATGAAAAGCGGAAGTTAGGATAGAAAGTGATACAACACTGGGGCTCGGGCCCACCTAAATGTCATGCCGTCCGGAGGAAAAGGTAGAACTCAGAAATTTCATTCAGAATCGCCAGGTTTATTTAAATCTGCCACGTCATCCGATTGGACACTAGGTCATCCGGTCGGATGGTAGTTATGCAGTATTCTCCGAGCGGTCATCATCCACATTTGGTCGGATGGTTGTCCAGTGAGTTTTATTCGACCGGTCATTATCTCCCATCCGGTCGGATGAACTGTCCAGTGTGTTTTATCCGACCGGTCATTATCCACATCCGGTCAGACAAACTGTAACAAAGTTATTTCCAACATTTGCTGCACAACTCAACAAATCATTATCATACATTTCCAACTCCAGTTAATCATGAACAACAATATGTACAAAAAAATGAAAAAAAAAATTAAATTAAGCTAGAAAAATGATACCTTAGGTTGCCTCCCAAGAAGTGCAACTTTTAACGTCTTTTACTCGACGACTTACAAAAGTGATATTATTCGGGATCCAAAAATAAATGATGATCGTGCCACGACCTAGTGTTCTCCAAGAGCAAAAGCTGGTGATTAAGATCACCAAGGTGGGCACAACGAGCAGGTCCCATGATTAGAGAATTTAGAACTCCGACCGGTTTTTGAGGCCGAAAATGTGAGTAATTGATGACCAAAAAGAGATCGAGTCAGCCGGAGTGTGGAACAATGCTCGGTCACCGGAATGACTAGGAAATCGTTCGAACAAAAGGAATGATCATCGACCGACCCAAACTCCTTCTTGATTGCCTCTTCTACCACTTCAAAGTTAAGATTGATCAAAGCCTCGAGCAGAACGCAATGCGGCTAAACAAACACAACTTCCTCCAAATCCGGTAACATAACTCCAACATCTCCACAAAGAGCAAGTAAGTCTGAGTCGCCAACATCTTCACTCGGAACCTCCAATGGAAACACCCCTACATTATTACCAAAACTTCATAATCAATCACAAAAGAGGTGATCTTAACCAAATCTTCAATCTCCATCTCCTCACACACCTCTCCCAAACTAGAATTCAAGCTTGAACCACCAAACTCCAAAGTGGTCTCCACTACATCAAAAATTGGCAACTCGTCAAAAGTAAGTTGCTCCTCCTTATCACGGAAAACCGAGCAAATATCATTATCAAATGGGGTATCGGAATAATAGTGGATTTATTGGTAGTGGTCGGGAGGAGAAGGTAAGGTATAATCTCCATAGCTCGAGTAATAGGGAATTGAGTCGTAAAGGGCATAAGAGTCGTAGCTCGGATAAGAAGAATTCAATTCGGGTGGAGCATACGAGTCATATCCTGTGTAATAAGAAGGTGAGGCGAAAGGAGCGTATGAAGGTTCAAAACCCGGATCATAAGAATCTTCATCACGGACAAGGACCGGACGATAGGAACTATGTGGTGGGGTGTGATGGTCAAAACTCGGATCTTAGTGGTTGGGTGAAGCATGCGGATCATTGAGGCTTGAATTGCAAGAGTTTAGAGATGGGTCCCATTCAGGCGAATAGAATGTCTCCATGAACCAATTGTACACTTCCCCCCACGTCTTTAAGGAATCGGGTTTTGAATGTATCAACAATTTTCTTGTCTGACCCTTTAACGTGTAGAGGAAGAGTCGCACCTTCACTTCATCCATCGTAAGGCCTAAGAGAGGGAACATAAGGGTGATAACCTCGTACTTTCGAATGAACTGCAGCGGATCCTCGCTTGGAAGTCCATGAAATACCGGGAGTTGCTCATAGTAGAATTCATCCGGATCGTAGTCTCGCATCGCTGGACTCAATCGAATGGTCGGTCGAAGATCGAGACAAGCGTACGGGTTAGACATTCTTTTTTTTTTTGAAATGGGTCGTTGAATCTTCAGACTTCGAGAGATGTACCTTGCATACACAATGCTCAATGCACAAGATCAAACGCACCAGCGTAAAATAATGAAAACAAAAAGAAATGAAAAATCACCAAAAAATACTAAACATAAGCAAAACAATAACAAAACAAACAAGGGTCACAAAGAGCAAACACAAAAACTAAAACCTTTAGCCTTCTCCGGAAACGGCCCCAAACTTTGATCCGAACTTTTGTATTCCTTTCAAAACTAAAATCTAGTTAAACAAATACGCGTCTACGTTTGAAAGGTTTTAGTTCGCACGCAAGGAATGGGGTCACTATAGACCGACAAGTTAACTCGAGTCGAATCTCTCAGGGAAGGCTAATCGAATTTAGTTTTCGTGTTTATTTTTACGAACGAGAAAACGATAAAAATGCTACGCTAAACACAAGGAGGACAAAGGGGTTTTTGATTTGAAAACTTGAAACAAACTTAATTTGAATAAACTTAAATTTAAAACTATTCTTGCTACGTGGATGTCAATCTCTTCGCAAGAATTATGTACTCGATTCACGAATTCCTCAATTAAGAATTATTTGGAATTTATACTAAAGGATCAATTCACTCGAGCATTTTATCGAACACTAATCATGCATTCATCAAGCGTTCACCAAAAGAGATTCTAATAAGAACAAAACCAACCAAAATATCCAATCAAAATGATAGAAATCAACTAATTAACCAAAATGATTCTTTACCAAAAGATTCACAAGTATTCAAACATAAACGATTCAAACAAAATATCCAAACACAATATCCCAACGAGAAGTAATGAAAATCGAAACTATTAAATAAGAACAAAGTTTATAGATTACTAACTTCGGAGAGAAATACTACCAAACGAGAACTATGATGAGAGCCTTGCTAACTCCAGCGATTCCAGAGAAAAGATGAACCGCGCTGGAATTCTGGAAGCTTGTCACGAACCTCCGATTCCAATGATTAACGATAGCCAATCTAATATGTATCTAAGATCTGAAAAACTAAATATTTGAATTGGAAAAACGAAAATGAAATGAATAAAGATTCAAGAACACTCTTGGGTTGTCTTCCCCAAGAGGTTCGAGAATGTCTTCTCGACAAGTCTATCACGAACCGGACGAGGGATCCTTCGTCTATGGATGGATGGTCTAATGTGGCTGAGTTCTTGGCCTTTTGTAGCCTTCAAATCCCCCCTTTTACTCCTCTGATATTTCTGGGGTTTAATAGCTTTAAAAACCGTTTTGTAACTGAAGATTCTTCAAATTCCGAGTTTGTAACGCTTGACACTGGGTAACCCAGTGTGGACGATGTACCCAGTGTCGTCCGGTCGGAGTCAGCTCCATCCGACCAGATGTGAGTCCAGAAGGTTTCGTCCGACCGGTCGTGCGGTCAATCCGACCGGATGTGCTGACACTGGGTAACCCAGTGTGGACAACATACCCAGTGTCAGAGGTAATACGTCAAATCGGGGCTCAATTTCTTTGAAACTCCACTCACGGGCCCACACTCGTCCATCTTACTATCAAAACACTTCAAAATCCTTTAAATAAACATAAAACACGGTAAAATAAGCCGAAATACATAAATACAAAAATATGCTTAATTTATCAAACTTATACCAAAATTAACTACAAATCTAACTAAAACACACTCAAAATATATAAAAAAGTGTGCACAAAAACGTACGAATCAAACATCTTAAATCAACATGATAAAGTCGATTCTAATTTGTCATCTCGTTCGAGCACCATGCAAAACTTATCGGTGATCAAATCCTGTTAAGTTTAAATTCCATACTAAGGAGTGAAAGCGAGTTTTGAAGGATTTAAGAAAAGTAAAAATAAATAGATATACTTTTCACCTAATACAAGGTAAACTGGATGAGTATATGATTAGATGTGATGAAACAATGCTGACAAAAACAAGTATATTATGTATATTTTATTTAGTATTTACTAAAACGACTTCTATTGATTTATACCAAATTACTGATATTTCTACGGCAAATAATGATAATTATATTAAGATAAAATGAAAATACATACAAGGAGTAAAAATCATTTCTACCCACAACCTCCATTGATCCAATGAATCTGAAAGCAAAAATATTAGTACTTGATATTTAACCTTTTCGGGGTAATTTCTACAGAAATGATCAATTAAAGAAAATTAAACAAACAAACAAAACACTCTTTGACTTCTTAATTAATTATTGATAGTGCCAAAAAAATAAAAAAAACACAAAAAATCATAGATAGAAGTGAAATGAATAAAAATCTATACCTTATTTCGGTTACCTCTTCAAGCAATACAATTCTAATCAAAGTGCTGAAGAATCTTGAACATGTAGCTGAATAGGGTTACTGTAGCAAATTAAACGAAAAGCAAAAAGAAGTCACTAAATAAGTATAAATTATGAGGTTAAAATCCACAGAGTTGACTAAAGATGTCCAAAGTGAATAAAATAGAAACTTTACCACATTCGTCGAGTCTTTGGTCCCTCCAAGCCCAACTTCAACTACAGCGACATCAACCTGCGAACACAGTATATATATTGTTTATGTTAAGAGTAACACAACCAATACAAAATAAAAAATAGTAAAATGAGCAGCAATCAGATAGCAGGAAACGAGTGGGAAAAAGTGCTTAACTTTTATTCCTCAAAATCAGTTCGGATCGGCCTTAGCCGGACCCTTTTTCCTGGTGTTTGACCTTGAAATACAAGTTTTCTCTCTCTAAATCTCTCTATGTTTCTTTCTCTAGAAAATTCGGGATCCTTTCTCTCTCTCTTGGAGAGGCTATTTATAGTTTCCAATTAAAACCCTAATTGGACACGTGTCGTAATCTCATTGGTCCACCAATGCCCTAATTCCATCCTATCCTTGTCTCATCGTTGTCCTCAGCTACCTTCCACCGCCTTAGCACCGACCTCAGCCTTTTAGTGCCGCCCTCAACCGTCTCTCAACGACTTAGCGTCATCCTCAGACGTTTTCAAGAAAACGCTCAAGTACGACGACCCAAGTCTCCAACCTGATGCTTTTTACTTGATAGAAAAAGAAGATGAGCCGAGCTTGCGGTGCACGCCTCGGCTGCTCGGCACTTCTTTACTCGGCGGGTTCAGCTCGGCGATTCGTCCAACGGGCTTGACGTAAGATGCCGATCACGCTGGCGAATCACGCCGAGCTCGGCTTCTCGACGCTTCTCTGCTCGGCGGGTTCAGCTCGGCGAGTTGCGCGGTGGGCTCGGTAGGTCGCGCGCGGACACTTTTCTCTGCTTGGCGCTCCTCTACTCGGCGAGCTCTGCTCAGCGGATTGTGCGGCAGGCTCGGCGGGTTGCGCACGGGCACTTCTCTGCTCGGCGGGTTGCCTGGCGGGCTCGGCAGGTTGTGCACGGGCACTTCTCTGCTCGGCGAGTTCTGCTCGGTGGATTGTGCGGCAGGCTGGGCGGGTTGTGCACGGGCACTTCTCTGCTCGGCACTTCCCTGCTCGGCGAGCTCTGCTCGGCGGGTTGCCTGGCGGGCTCGGCAGTTTGCGCACAGGCACTTCTCTGCTCGGCGCTCCCCTGCTCGGCGAGCTCTGCTCGGCGGGTTGTGCGGCGGGCTCGGCAGGTTGCACACGGGCACTTCTCTGCTCGACGCTTCCCTGCTCGGCGAGCTCAGCTCGGCGGGTTGCCTGGCGGGCTCGACAGGTTGCGCACGGGCACTTCTCTGCTCAGCGCTTCCCTACTCGGCGAGTGCTGCTCGCAGGACTTGGAAAACTGTGCTGGTCTGCTCGGCAAAATCCTGTTTGGCACTCTGCTCCCGGACGATATTGACCATCAACAAGCCCCTGAGCGCGGAGTCGGCTATGCATAGGCGGGTTCGGGCTCATCAAGTCCTGGTCGTCCGAACATTCAATTCAATCAAAAAAGGGGGGGGGGGGGTGTCAGCAACTCGACCGAGCTCGGCAGTTCGGCAGCTTGATGAACTCTGCGCGACAGGTTGGCGTTAGCGCTCAGCTCCGGTCCACGAAGATAGTCAATGACACGGCCGAGCTCAGTGGTTCGGCAGGTCGGGTGCACGGCGCTCCCTGCTCGGCGGGTCGCCTGGAAGGACTCGGCAGACCGCGCATGGACTTTCGGCTGCTCGACGCTTTTTGCTCGGCCAGTTGAGTTCTCCAGATTACTTTGAGTGGTTCGGCTCGGTTCCTCCGTGGAGTATTCGGGACGATACCGACCATCAACATATATATATATATATATATATATATATATAACCAACCTTTTCACATGCAAAAATCTTAAAGGCCAATACAGTGAGAAACTGGAAAAGTGGAGGCATTGGCAAATCATCAGTGATATTCTCCTGCTAAGAAAAAATCCATGATTACGCAAGTTTGTAGTTGAAAATTATAATATACGGTCAACCAAGGCAAATTAGAACAGTATGAAATTGTTGGAATTGTATTACAAGGCTGTACAGTATATATAACCATGCTTCCAAAATTATTTTTCCATCTCAAACACCAATAAAGTGATAAATCAAAGCTCCCTGCTTAAGATGAGCAATCCAGAAACGAAAAAAGATGATGAAAGATGAATCAAGCATTTTTATAGTTTTTTGCTAGTCCGATTAATATTAAGTTCAAGTGAAATCCTCGACAACTTTGTTATCACGAAGATCAAAATCATCAAATCCTAGAAAGAATTAATAAGAGATCAAAGTTTATATATACCTTTGATAGAGAGCGACATGATAAGTTCAGGTCTCCTGGTCATAAACTGCTTAGCGCCCTAAAAAAGAGTGCAGTGCCAGGTCGCACGGTTGGCGACCTAATGCCTGGCGACCTGGAGATGAGTGCAGTGCCAGGTGGCAAGGTTGGTGACCTCTCAGGTCGCACGATAGGTCGCGTCAAACGTACTACTGATAATGGGTCTCAGATAAGGACAACCTATCCGACGTCAGCTGATGTCGTCAGCCCTAATCCAGTACATTCAACTGTTAGGATGTACTGTAGCAATGGTGACCATAAGATTTGAATTAATGTACTGTAGTTGTCTTAGCCACATATTTTAGGGTTACCTTTACTATATATAGTGGCGACATTCCCTGATTTAATTATCAAGATATGATTGAATGAAATATCAGTAAAAAGTTGAATACAAAATATTTCTCAATATGAGTTCTTTACTTTCTTTCATGGTATCAGAGCAGGTTTTTACCTAACTCTGAACACCTCTTCTCTCGTCTCCTTCTTTCCTTCCCTTACATCTGATGGAAGGTATCACATTTCCATATCACGAGGCTCAAGCGAGCTCTCACTCAGTAATTTAAAATACTTCTATTTCTTCTCAAAGCTCAAACTCAGCTATCCAGCTGCAAAATCAACTCATCTCAATCAAACTAAATGACTCAAATTATCTACTTTGGAAAATGCAAGTTTACACAGCCGTCAGAGATTACGGGATTGAAGACTATCTTACTGGAGAAATCAGACCTCCATCTCAGATCGCCGAAGGATCAGTAAACCCAGAATTCCTGCTCTGGATTCGACAAGATCAGTTGTTAGCATCCTGGCTTCTCTCCTCTCTTTCTGGAAGTCTACTTACCATGATGGTTGGTCTTGCATCCTCAAGAGAAATCTGGAAAACTCTAGAGGCCAACTTTTCTAGTCAAACTGTAGCTAGGAAAATGCAGTACAAGATGCAGCTCTCCTCTATCAAGAAAGGAACCATGAGCATCAGAGAATATGTTAAAAAAGTCAAAAGTTGTTGTGACATGCTAGCTTCAGCTGGTCAACCTGTTTCAGAAGAAGATCAAGCAATGCATGTTCTCACCGGGCTTGGAGGAGATTTTGACCCGGTGGTGGTAGCTGCTACAGCTCGGAGTGACTCACTCACCCTCAGGAACATTCTGCCTATGTTATTAAACTTTGAGAACAGACTGGAAGCTGGAAATGCATCCAACTTCATCAACACAGAAGGATCAAGCCCTACTATCAACATCGCCAATCAGTACTCTGGTCAGAAAAAGGACACCTGGACTGGTGCAGGAGAGAACAGAGGAAGAGGTCGCCACCCTGGAAGAGGTGGCCGAGGGAGGACCAACAGTTACAGAGGACGGGGTGGAAGAGGTTTCAGACCAGGAAATAGGTTGCCTTGTCAAATATGTGGTTACTCTAACCACTCTGCTGACAAGTGCTATTATCGATTTGATACTGCCTACACTGCACAGTCCAATGCACAGAACAGTCTTAACACTTCAGCAAGCTCCTAATGCGCCTATCCCGTGACTCAGTGCATTGATCCCTCTGCCTTATCACTGATGTCAGATTCAGGCAGCGATGCAAGCTGGTATGCAGACTCTGGAGCCTCTAATCATGTCACAAATGATCTTGCTAATCTCAACATCGCCTCAGAATTCCAAGGAAACAACAAGGTTCAAGTAGGGAATGGATCAGGTTTGTGTATTTCTCATATTGGTAATTCACAGTTTCATTCCAGCAACAAATCCTTTTTACTCAAAAAACTTCTTCATGTTCCGCACATCACTAAGAACCTCATCAGTGTCTCTCAATTTTCTCAAGATAACTCTATTTACTTTGAATTTCATCATACTTCTTGCTATGTAAAGGACCAGGTTACACATTAAATTCTTCTACGAGGCTCTCTTAGGAATGGTCTTTAAAAAGCAGCTTTACAGTTGTGGCACCTTAGATTAGGGCATCCTGCCAATAATGTATTACAAGAAGTTCTTAGAACCTGTAATCTCTCCATTAATAATATTAATAAAATTACCTTTCTACTTGTTGTGCTTGTCTTCAGGGTAAAAGTCCTAACCTACCCTTTTCTCCTTCAGGAACCGAATATACAAAACCCTTTGATCTTGTACATACAGATGTATGGGGTCCTGCTCCTGTCAAATCCTCGAATGGATTCTCCTACTATGTTTCCTTTATTGATCATTATACTCGATATACCTGGATCTATCTGCTAAAGCATAAATCTGATGTGCTCGCTGCCTTCACTCATCTGCAAAATCTTATCCTTACCCAGTTTAATTCTAAAATCAAATCGGTACAAAGTGATGGAGGGGGAGAATTTATAGCCCTTACAAACCTGTTTCACTCCTCAGGGATACACCACATAATCTCTTGTCCCTACACACCTCAACAAAATGGCCTTGCTGAAAGAAAACATCGACACATTGTTGAAAAAGGTCTTTTTCTCCTCTCTCATTCTCATCTACCTATCAAATACTGGGATGATTCCTTTACCACTACTGTCTATCTCATAAATCGATTACCTTCTAAAACCACTCAGTACAAAAGTCCTCATCAGCTTCTACTAAATCAAGTCCCCAGCTACACTCATCTTAAACCCTTTGAGTGTCTCTGTTACCCTCATCTTAGACCGCTCAATAAACACAAGCTTCAGTTCAGGTCGCTTCCTAGTACATCTCTTGGTTACAGTGAACACTATAAGGGTTTCAAAGTCCTACTGCCAAATAACAAAGTTATAATCACCAGACATGTGATCTTTGACGAACTCAAATTTCCCATCTCTAAAAATTCTGAACCTCACTCCTGCTCCAATGTTCAACCATCAATTCTTGGTCTTCCACCTCTTATACCACAAGCGACCTCGCCACATGTGTCAGCGACCTCCACACAACCACATACGACCTCACCACAACCACATGCGACCTCCTCACAACCACATGCGACCTCATCACAGTCTCATGTTCAGCCCTCCATACATGGTCCGCCTCCTCCCATACAAGTACCCCAGAATCCATACCGCGCGACCTCACCATCACCTCAAATGGTCCAATCTCCCAGTTCTTCCCATCAACCAATCCCACTATCCTCCAACCAATCTAGTCCCTCTACTATTCCTCTTACTATTGAATTACCAATTATGGGCTCTCCACATGCTTCTCCTTTTCCTCGTACTAACCCTCTTGCAGGTAAATACCACATGGTCACACGAGCTAAGGCAGGAATTTACAAGCCCAGGGTGCTCAGTGCGCAGCTTCTCGATTT
The DNA here is from genome assembly GCA_014905375.1 of Phtheirospermum japonicum. Taxonomy (NCBI): domain Eukaryota; kingdom Viridiplantae; phylum Streptophyta; class Magnoliopsida; order Lamiales; family Orobanchaceae; genus Phtheirospermum; species Phtheirospermum japonicum. The sequence continues at coordinate 295,333 of BMAC01000786.1, read as the reverse complement.
TAAGGAGCCCTCCTCCTATGTTGAGGCTTTAACACATCCCAAGTGGAAAGCATCTATGTGTGAAGAGTATGCAGCTCACCTTAAGAATCAGACATGGTCTCTCTTTGAGCTACCTCCGGGAAAGTCCTTGATCGGTTGCTAGTGGGTGTTCAAACTAAAAACTCAATCTGATGGTTCTGTTGCTCGTTATAAAGCCAGATTGGTCGCCAAGGGATACAGTCAGGTGCCCGGTTTTGATTTTTCTGACACTTTCAGCCCGGTTGTTAAAGCTGCAACTATCCGGGTTGTGCTCTCCATCGCAGTCAACTATAATTGGTCGGTCCAATAATTCGATGTCAATAATATCTTTCTGCATGGCGAGCTGGACCGAGAAACCTTCATGGCTCAACCACCTGGTTTTGAACAGGTGGGTACCAGTGTTCAGGTGTATAGATTGTCGAAAGCTATTTACGGGCTTCAACAGGCTCCTCGCGCTTGGTTTGGAAAATTGCGAGCTGTTCTTATTGGTTTTGGTTTCAATGCTTCCCGGGCTGATAGCTCTCTCTTCTACTCTAACAGTTCCTCGGACTGCATATGGGTCTTAGTGTATGTTGACGACATCCTTGTCACTGGCAGCGACAAGGTCTGAATTTTGCGACTTATTAATCAGCTTGATTCCACCTTCTCTTTAAAGAATATCGGTAAACTGCATCATTTTCTTGGCATTGAGGTCTCGCACACCGCTCAAGGTCTACATCTGAATCAGGGCAAGTACATTTTAACTCTTCTTGAATAATCAGGTATGTCTGGAGCTAAAGCTACACCTACACCGATGGTTGTCTCTCCTGTCCTCTCTAAGTCCCAAGGGGAGCCCACTGTTGATCCAACCTTTTACAGGAGTATTGTTGGAGCTCTTCAGTATATCAGAATTACTCGACCTGATATTTCTTACAGTGTCAACAAAGTGTGCCAATATATGCACTGTCCTCTCAGCACTCACTGGTGAGCTATCAAGAGAATTCTACGATATCTTGCTGGTACCACTTCTTATGGGCTCACCTACAGTAAAACCTCATTCTTTGCTCTGACAGGTTTTTCAGACTCCGACTGGGCTGGTGATCTGGATGACAGAAAATCCAACACTGGTTTTTGTATTTTCTTAGGTCGCAATATTGTATCCTGGTGTTCTAAGAAGCAGACCTCCATTTCGAGATCTAACACCAAGGCTGAATATCGCAGTCTTGATCATGCTACTGCTGAGTTGGTTTGGATCCGCTCTTTGCTAAGCGAGCTTCAGTTCACTCTTCCCGCTGTTCCCACAATCTGGGTTGATAATCAGAGTGCCATTGTTGTTGCCTCCAATCCTGTTCTTCATGCTCGTACAAAGCACTTTGAATTAGATCTTCACTTTGTTCATGACCTCATTGCAAAGATATCGCTGCAGGTTCGGTTTGTCCCTTCTATTGATCAGATTGCCGATGTCTTCACCAAACCACTATCTCATCAATTCTTTGCTCGGCTTTGGAACAAGCTATATGTTCTTCCTATCGCCGCACTCGAATTTAGGGGGGATAATAGAGAGCGACCTGATAACTTTTTTTAATTATAAAAAAGACTCCGCGCGTAAATATGCATCGGTTGTTGACAACAACTGATGCCTATAACCCTGTTCCGATGTTGTTTTTTATAGTAGTGGCATACTTAAGCTGGAAGAGCTATTGCGGGAGAAAGAAAGGCAGATACGCAAGGTTGGCCGCATAGCCCATGAACAAGGTGTTGCTGAAGGTCGCCGCACGTCCTTGAAAAGCAATGTGGGCAAAATTTTTTTTGATACGTATAGGGATACTTTGCTGAATACCTTCAAGAACACGATCCTCTTTTTGGGCAAGATGGGAAGAGGAGGTCGGGAGTGGGTCCACTTCACCATAGAGCAAATCAAGGCTCAACTCGCCACGACCAACATCACCTTTGAGCCTGATGTGAAGAGTATCCTCGACGAACTACCGAACTTCACTTTCTGGAAGGGTGACTGGGCTCAACATCCCAAAGCAAAATGGTGGACCCCATGTAAGGGTGATGCCATCCTACGAGCTGGGCTTAGTGCTGACCTGGAAGTTCCTCTGGATGAACTTCATGACCCTTCTTCATAAATCCTGCCTAGTGCTGTTATACAAAACGAGCAGCTCGATAGCTCGGCTCGGCTTGAACTCGACTCGTTTATTTTAATAAACAAGCCGAGCTCGAGCTCATAATTGAGGCTGTCTCGGGGGAGATGTAGATTTACCCATTAAAATATCAGATTGATTCTGGTGACAATTGCCCGTGAGATGGCCAACCACTGTGCATTTAATGCAAAACCCACCTAATTCTCACTTCTTTCGCTAGTGTGCTGAGTAAAATAATGTACGCAACTTTTGGTAACAAGTTCAATAATGAGAAATCCTTTGGCTTGAGGCCAGAGGTARGAATGGTAGATTATTATTCGGAGGTTGTCAGCTGGGGCAGAGGTAGCAGCAAGAACTCTCCGGGCTAGCTCTCTCGGTCTTTTCATTCACAATCCCAACTTTCCTCCAGTTTGCTCGTTTTGAGCATATGCCTAGTCGTTGAATTTCCTAGTACGAGAGGACTGGGTTGGGCCAAGATCTTCTATAATTTCGCACGTGAGGGGTGATTTCTTGGTTTGGTCCAGTCATTAATAACTTGATTATTTTTAGATAATAGTAGATATAAAGAACTCTTGTAAGGAGTCCTATTAAAACCAAGGAATATAGGYCTGCCCGCCATCCACACCAGAATAAATAGATTTTTCCAAAAAAACCTGCTAGTGGAGGAAGACCTCCTAGGGATAAGAGACATAGGGCTAAAGAGAGAGATAAAAAAAGGATCTTCCTGCACAATCTCGAATGTTATCAGTTCCGGTACGTAGACCAAATAATACAATGCAAGCAAAAGTTCCTAGATTCATGGAGATATAGAACAGCACATAAGTTATCATGCTTGCAAATCCATCATTTGAGTCTCCAACAATTATAACAATAATTACATATCCGATTTGGCCTATGGACGAATATACAAGCATTCGTTTCATGCTTGTTTGAGTAATAGAATCTATCCTTCGAAAAGGGCAAGGAAGAGGACAAGTGGAACGTCTATTGCTCGCTCGGCGAGTTACGGAGATGAGTCCAAACCAAGTAGGAGAGGCGTACAACCATTCATTGGTGTCTTTTATAGCGAAGAGTTTAAGTTTGCATGTTCTTTAGGTTAMCAGATAATTCCTCTTAGGGGTTATTTGTTTGAGAAAAAGTCCAAAAAGGAATGATTTTTCGCTTTTATGACGCTTGGAGCCATGTGTAGCCTGTGCGAAGGAAGCCTAGACTGGAGATGAATTACTACATTCAATCCTTGAAGATGGAACTTGGGTGGGATGGGATGGAATCCTTCCTAAAAGAAAGAATTGCCCTTCATCTCTTGAGCTCAGTAGGATATACTTGATCCAACTTTCAGTTAGCATTCAAATGCAACTATATGCTTTTAACATTTAGTTCAATGTAGGTGTAGGTAAGGATGTGCTCTAAGGGGGAAAAGGAATTTTCTATTCCCATCCCGAATCTACAACTYTTTACTCGTCTCATTCAAGTGTGTCAAAGCTAGATCGGCTAGTTGAACTTCCCTCTTTCCCTTAGTCGATCATCCTCTTTCTCTGGCCGAACAGCAAAATGAAAAAGAATTCGGCTAAAAAAGCTGGGGCGATTTCTTCCTTTCCTGCTTCATTTTTGCGTAAATAGGAAGGGTACGCCCGGTTCTGATTCAGTAGCATGGGCTGCAATAAAGGCCTGATGTAATGCTTGTTTAGTTAATGAGCCAAGCCGAGTCAGGCTCGCAAGCTATTCGATAGGCTCGAATACTAGGGTCATAAAAGTAATTTCATATATAGGTATATATATTACCCACCCACCCCCTAAAAGCCACCCCCGTAACTCTAATTCAATCTCCCAACTCACAATCGCAGTCACATTTCCCAATTCCCACTGCGATATCCATGGCCGAGACCCCTTTATGATCCGATAGCCATGGCCTTCCGTCACCACCACTCACCTTCTTCATAACTCCATTACCAGTCACCAAACCAAACCACCCATTGAAGATAACCCCAATTAATTCTCGCATCGGAGATCAAAAATCGATTTAACCCTAATTAGTGAACACCAGGAAAGGAGGTCAAGAAGCTAGGTTTTCGAAGCACTTCAAGACCGGATATAGCAAATGGCTTTTGTCAGAGCTCAGGTTTTGAGGTAAAAAATTAAACCTGGAAAGTTTGTACATGTTTCCCCTCTTATTCTTGAAGTGGTACGTACAGTTTCTAGATTTTTCAGTGGTGTATTAGTGCATATAGTTATTTGGGTATGTTGCTGCATTGAGTTTTGTGTGAAGGATTTTTTTCTTTTTTATAATTGTGATTATTGATAGTATGTGTAGTTGTAAAATGTGTGATGATATTTTTTGTCCTCACTGAGATGGTTTACTACTCATGTTCTTGAGGGTATTATGGTTAATTTAGTGAATGATGCTAATCATGCTATTGTTATGCGGTTTTTAGTGTTTAAAATTTAGGGAGGAAAAAAACTTGACTATATATGAAGACAACAAAAGTTGAAAAGGCCGAGTGAAGTTGAATTAGTGTCCTGTGAAGGCTTTGTTTGGTAGTGTGTTGGAATGGAATCAAATTGACTCACTCTATGTCCCATTTATTTCCCCTGCAAATCCTCCAAATAGATTACTACTGACTTTCAGCTTATCCTTCACCATATATTTTTAATTTAATTGCCACTTTCAAAATTAAATTTTATTTCAATTGTGTTATAATTTTGAATTGGTTATTTAAATTTATTGAAAGTTTTACTTTTCTTTCACCGAATGTTGTTTAATCATTAGTAAATTACAAAAATATTACAAAAATAGAGATAATAAATAAAGACAAAAGCAAAAATAGTTTTCTTTCATAATAGAAAATACTCTGTGGACATTTGTTTCTATTTTGCAAAACTGCACCCACGAGATTGTTTCTTTTTTTAATTAAGATAAATATCATTGTAGTATTTTCAATTATTCCTAAAGTATATATGGTGCTTTTTTTGGATCTTCAAAAGACTAGTCTATAGTTTGCTTTTAGTTGGTGTTGAGTTAATAAAATCCTTACATATGCAATACATTGTTAAATCTTTCGCACAAGACCAATCAATATATCTGATGGTTCGCATTTATTGTTGTTGTTGTTGTTGTTGTTGTTGTTGTTATTATTATTAATAAAATAAACTATTGGAATCAGTGGTATTTCTTCAACATTTGGGAGCAACAGAAATTTGTAATGTTGGGCTGCAAAAGTGTTGCTGATTCTGGGTGTCTGGCCCAAGTGTAGTGGTCTAGATTCCAGTGCTTGGAAATACCCACGTGATATTCAAGCTAAAATTTGCTGCAATAATTTTTTTTTTTGTAGGATTCATCGAATGTTGTTGAATTATCTACCTATCACGAGGTTGAGCTTCCTCAAAATTGAGTGTTCATCGAAGTTGCTGTTATTTGATGATCGAAGGCTGGAATTATTGTCAATCTTGATGTAATTTGGATTTGAGCCGCTATCTTTTATTTTGTTATTTGGGAGTTTATTGGAAAACTGTATTTGTGTTTGTATCAAACTATGTTTCTGGTTGTTGTCTTTTAGATTTAGGAAGCTGTACTTGTTGTCTTTTAGATTTGGTAAACTGTAATTTGGGAAGATGTACTGTATTTTCTTTTACTGAAAATGTCAAATTGGCACAGGTTTATTTACTATTTATGAGAATTGGACAGGTTTCTATGTAAATAAATTTCAAGCTCGAGCCCGAGCTCTAACGATCTTGGCTCATTTAAACGAGTTGAGCTCGAGCTCTAACGAGTTGGGCTCGTTTAAATAATCCGAGCCCGAGCTTGATTTTGCAACTAGCGAGTCGAGCCGAGCTCTAATTTTAGCTTATTAATGTTAACGAGCAAGCTCAAGCTAAGATCGAAACATGTTCGAGCCGAGTTCGAACTTTAGATGCTCGGGCTCGACTCGGCTCATATAACAGCACTAATCCTGCCTCTTCTAAATACTGAATTATTATATGAACAAAACCTTTTTTGCTGCCTTGACTTAGTATATGTTTGTTTATGTTATTCATTGTGCACAAGCTTCCTAGCCACTGGCTACCCATAACTGGATATCAAGAACACACAAAGCCATCAATAAGACCATATCCAAGAAAAAGTAATATAGGTCGAAACAATTTCCAACAATTAAGATTCCACTAAGTCCCCCAAGTTAAATTAGGTCGCACCGCTGAATTTGTATAAACCTGCCTTACCCATAATCATCCATAAAATCCACAAAGAGTGTATATTTCACGAACACCATGCCAAATAACCATGTACAAAAATATGTAAATTAAACATATCTTTCACCCAGGACATCCCCAGACTATGTAAGCCAAACAATGTTAAGGATATATAAAAACATGCGAATCAAGCATGGTCCTTCACATAAGTAAACAAACACCCAAACCCAAATGAAAACTTAGACAACCTAACAAAGCACACAAGACTAAGATATAACACCTAAAATCAAACTATTCATGAACAATCTGAGGAAAATTATGAACCCCTAAAAACCATCATCTACTCCTTACGAGCCAACAAGGGGAAAAACAAAGGCAAGGGAAAAATCAAAGAAATTGAAGAAGTGAAAGTAAAGAAAAACGAGAAGGTCAAGAAATATTACCAATCCATCCAGCAGAAAATTCTTAAATTTTG
>BMAC01000786.1:254048-288399 GCA_014905375.1 Phtheirospermum japonicum | reverse complement strand
TTATTTCTTTTGTTGAAAATTGGTCGTGTAGAGGATTCAGCCACCCTGTTACGGGAAAAAAAGTAAAACACATAAACTCATATAAGGTACAATTACTAAGAAAAAACATGTAAATCAAACATGTCTTTTCCTAAAGCATCCTAGAATATGTAAATCAAATATATTAACACATACATTCACAAATATGTGAGAAAATGTAAGTCAAACATGTTTTCACACATAAATCCAACCATATCCATGCCCAATAATTCCATCACCAGTCTTCATGAGAACATCAGGATTTAACCCTAAAACCATAAGAGAAGATGGCATAAAAATCCATAATTTATTATTGATGAGTACCAGCCTTAAAAGTGCAATACGAATCCATCACCGACCTATGGAAGCGTCGGCCCATGATAAAAATAAATTAAAAGTGCAATATGAATCCATCGCTGACCTATAGAAGCGTTGGCCCATAAATTAAAATAAGAGTGAGATAGTATAAGCCTATCTTCCAAAGAGCTAGGCGTAATACTTCTTCAGATGACAGATATTCTAGCTTCTCGGTAAAGCTTTCCTTTGTGCATCTTCGAGCATGTATCCTCCCCTTATAATACCTTAATAACCTTGAATGGCCCTATCCAATTTGGATCCGATTTATTTGCATTGTAAATTGTATCAGCCCTCTTCCATACTAGGTCGCCGACCTGAAAGTACCTCCGTTTAGCCTTTTTATTGAAGGCTGCTTGAATCCGCTGTTTGTACCTTTCTACGCACGCTGCAGCCTTATCGCGTATTTCATCAATGATTTCGATAGCCCCCCTTGCCAGTCGTTCGTTCTACTCCACATTGAATGTCGACAGCCGCTGTGAACCTCCCACTATTTCATAAACCAAGCTAGCCCATAAGACCGATGCGTGATCCTCATGCCAAAGTCCCCTGCTTTTTCTATCCGTAGATTAATTACCTGCATAATAATGCGGTTAGTAACCTCGACCTGTCCATTAGATTGGGGATGCGCTACGAAAGCAAAGTGTTGCTTCATCCCCATCTGCATGCACCAATCCAGAATCATCTGGCCATTAAATTGGGTTCCATTGTCAGAAATCAACACCCATGGAATGCCATACCTACAAGAAATACTGTTAAAAATAAAATCAACAATATTATGCTCGCCTATGCCTGTCACCGCTTCGGCCTCCACCCATTTTATGAAGTGGCCCACCGCGACCACCAAGTATTTCTTGCCGCCGGGCATTAGTGGAAAAGGCCCCACGATATCAATCCCCCATTGCGCAAAGGGGCAGGGCGAGCTCATCACCATCATATCCTCCACAGGCACATGGATCACCGGCGCGTGCATCTGACACTTTTTGCAAGTCATGACAAGCTTGCCCGCCATAACCTTCATCCCTGGCCAAAAGAAACCAGCTCGCAAAGTTATTCCCACCAATGGCTTGCTCTTCGCATGATCGCCAAAATAACCTTCATGTATCTCCCGCAAAACTTCCATCCCTTCTTCTATCGCCACACATTTTAAGTAAGGCCCAAAATGCGACCTCTTGTATAGATCTCCACTCATCAGACAAAAGCTTGCTGCCGTCCTGACCTCCTTAGTCGACAACTGTCCAGCTTCTGCAGCCACCTTTTCGAGAGTCTCCCAAATTGGTGTTCGCTAATATTTTCTCATATTAATCTCCATAACTTCTTTCCCCTTATCAACGCTTCTATGTCCCGGTTCCATTAGTGTGACCTTTCTTGTGTCACAGGTACCCAATGCCCCTGGCATCCTGGCGAGCTTATCAGCCTGGATATTATCAGCCCGCTGTAAATGTTCTAACTTAAATTTCTCAAACTGCTCACCGCCTCCTTTAGCTTCTTCAAATATTCTTACATACGCCCTTCCCTTGCTTCAAAAGACCTATCGAACTGGCGAGCTACCAGTTGTGAGTCCGTATAGGCCTGAACCCTTTGTGCTCCCAGTTCACCTGCCATCTTTACCCCTTACAACAATGCCACATACCCAGCTTCATTATTGGATGCCTTAAAGCCCAGCTTGATTGATAAATCCAAATTTTCTCCTTCCGAGCTAGTTAGGATAATACCCATCCCAGCTCTTGGCACCATAGTTGATCCATCTATATGCAGTAACCACGCTTTCTGCTACCCTTCTTATTCACCCGGGCTTGACATCTCTTGTAGAAAATCAGCCAACACTTTCGCCTTCATGACCGTTCTAGGCTCATATACCACATCATATTAGATTAGCTCTACATCCCACTTTACCAACCTTCCTGACACATTTGGATTACTTAAAACCTGTTTGAGAGGTAGGTTAGTACGTACCTTCATCCTATGGCTCAAGAAATAGGGCCGCAACTTCTGTGCCGTATAGATCAACGCAAATCCTTCCTTTTCCGGCTTGGGATAATTTAGCTCCGTGCCCCTTAACATTCTGCTTATATATTAAATGGGCTTCTGCATGCCCGCTTCCTCCCGATTGAGCACCGAACTTACCGCGGCCTCTCCAACAGATATATACAAAATCAGGTCCTTGCCTAGCATCGGCTTGGTTAATAATGATATCTCCGCCACGTACTCCTTAAGCTTATCAAAATCTTTGGCATCTTCCTTTGTCCATTCAAACTTGGACCCCTTCCTGGGCGTTCTAAAGAAGGGAACGCCCTTTTCTGCCGACCTCAAAATGAAACGACTCAGTCCTGTAATTCGACCAATCAACACATGTACATCGCGCACCGTACGTGGATGAGGCATCTCCATGACAGCTCGCACTTTCTCTGTATTTACTTCGATACCCCAATCCATCACCATGTATCCCAAAAACTTCCCAGATCGCACGCCAAATGCACATTCTTTGGATTAAGCTTCATCCCATATTGCCTCAGGATAACAAAGGCTTTTTGCAAATCTTCCACATGTGAGTCTGCCTTCTTGATCTTCACCAGCATATCATCTACATAAACCTCCATGGTAGACCCCAATAGATCTTTGAACATTTTATCCACCAGTCTCTGATAGGTCGCACCTGCATTCTTCAACCCAAATTGCATAGACACAAAGCAATATGTACCTGTCGAGGTGACAAAGCTCACCTTGGGTTGATCCTCCTTTGCTAGTGGGATTTGATGATACCCTTGTGATACATTCATCATACTCAATAGATCGCATCCGGAGGTCGAATCGACCAACTGATCAATATGTGGCAGTGGATAATGATCCTTTAGGCATGCTTTGTTTAGGTCGCGAATGTCCACGCACATCCTCCACTTCTGTTCTGATTTTAGCACCATCACCACATTAGATAAATACTCAGGGAATTGGATTTCCCAAATATGTCCTACCTTTAGTAATTTTTGCACCTCCTCTTCAATTACTTTATCCAGCTCTGCTCCAAAATGTCTCCTTTTTTTGCTTAACAGACCGTGCTTCCGGATCAGCATTCAAGTGATGTTGGGCAACCTCCGGGGATACTCCTAGCAGCTCTCCATCTCCAAAAGCAAATATATCAGCTCCTCCCTTATTACCTCTGTCATTTGTGTTCCTATTTTTGTGGTGTACTCCGGGCAACCTGCTTCTAATGAGATCTCCATCAATTCTTTGTGTGGGCGAACAGAATTCTCCTCCTCACTCCTTTTCTTGGAGCTAAGTTCTCCCTCGTGCACATCACCCATCCTCTTTCGCTTGTTTTGATTCATGCCTTTCCGAACGGTCATCTAATAGCACGACCTGGCGATATGTTGTTCTGATACAACCTCACCCACCTTATCTCCCACTGGATATTTAATACTCATGTGATAAGTAGAAGGGATCGCCTGAAATGTGTTAAGAGTAGGTCGCCCCTATATCGCATTGTAAGCCGATCGCCCATGGACATTTAAGAATTTTAAATCCTTTTTTATTTGCAGCTCCCCTTTGCCCAAAACCACTGGGAGTGATATTTCGCCCTCCGTGATGACCTGTGCGCCATTAAAAGCATAAATTGGTGTATTTAATGGTCGGACCTTTGTCTCCAAGCTCATATGCTCTAGGAAGTCCAAGTATATGATGTTAACAGAGCTTTTATTATCTACAAATATCCTGCGACCTCGTACCCCACTATTTCTGCCTCAATTACAAGTGCATCAGTATGCTCCACCTATACACCGCATCGCTCATTAAGGCCAAACGAGATTATTGGTCACAATGTTGAAGGTTTCCTATTGATGACAGCTACCTCATATGGTCCAAGTCGATCTGCCTTTGCGTGTTTCTTCCTCGCATTATTCGTGTCTCCATCTGTTGACCCTCCTGAAATCATGTTAATTCTCCCCTTGTTTCATCGTGCTCTTCCCTGTTCATTCTGTTTTCTGCCTCCCTGTTGCGGTTGTCTCCTGACCTGGTTCGGGGTGGACCCCTTGGAGTTGAGGATGGTAAGGGATGTACTGGTTCACGTGGTTCCCTATATCTGTATATAACCTCCTTCAAGTGCCTGCCTTGATAAGCCTTTCTATTGCCTCTCGGAGATGCCTGCATCGCTCTGTAGATTGACCATATTTATTATGAAATAAGCAAAAGAATTCAGACCTCTGGTTATTAAGGATTTGTGTTCAACTCTTCGGCCATTTGATGTCGTTAGGTATTAAGCTCTCCATGATTGTGAACATCTTTTCTTGCGGGTACGCCAAAGGTGTAAAGTCCTCATCTCTCCAACCTTTCATATCAACCCTGGGCGGCACCCTTCCACCCATATCATTGGTCAGGAGCCCGCGCACAACCCGTTTTGGTTCTCTCCTAGGTTCTGGACTCTTATATACGATCCACCCAGGTTCTAATGTCTCCATACCAAACCACAATCGATGTTCCTCTTCAGCTTCCTCCACCTGTATATATTTATCACATCGTTCAAGGACCTCGTCATATGTTCGTGCGGCTTTCTTGGCTAGAGATTTGCATAGATATTCCCTAGTTATTTCTTGATGTAACACCCCCGCTTTCATTTCATTCGTAGCTGTAGGCACCTCTAATGGGGCATTAGTAAACCGATTGACATAGTGCTTTAAACTTTCCTCCGGCCGCTGCACCATTGTGAAAAGGGATTGTGCTGTTTTTGTGTGATGTTTAACACTGGAAAATTACTTCAAAAAGGCTGCCCCCAATACCCAAAAGCTGGTTATTCTACCTAGTGCCAATTGATGAAACTAATCTTGTGCGATTCCCCTCAAAGTAGATAGGAAGGCCCGACATCGCACAACATCCGTATATTTATGTAATACTGCCTCGTTTTCAAGAAAGTTATATGTGCTGGGTGGGGTCAGTCGTCCCATGATATTGAGAATACAATGTCTTATATAACTTTGGTAATACAGCCTGTAATATGTCCTTCGAGAAAGAATGCCCCTTCTCCTCATCAGGTCGTGCTACAGCGACCTGTCTTTGCAAAGCCAGTAAGGCTTCCTGCATATCCCTGAATGCCCGAGTACTCGGTCCCATTTCATCATCCATCCTTTCCTTATAATGCCAACCTCGGCGTTTGTAATATCTTTTTTGTGATTCCTGATCCGTGAATGACTCCTCTCCTTCACTATCATCCTCCTCTGAATCATAGCGCCGACCTCGGCATTTTCACGATTTACGTGTTGATCTATCACCACCAGGTCTCCCACCTCTGGTATTATTCTCTTTACCTTTCTCTCGTGTATGACGTTGATCCTTTGACCCGCTTTCCATGCGTGGACAACCCTTGGTATGGTCATCCTCCGAAGATGGCGTAGAATATTATGCACATGCTTCTACCTATTTGAGCTTTTCAATAATTCGGAGCCTAGTGTCCATGGGGTAGTTTCCCTACTTCTTTTTGCTCAGACGTATCGGTTCTGGCGTGTATTCTTCATCTTTCAGGTCAGTTTTCCCCTTCTCTTTGGCATCCTTAGGTTCATTGCCCGCCAGAAGTTCGTCCATCTCCTTTCTTTTATCTGGAGATATTAGTTCCATTGAACCCACCAAGAGCCCCTTGTTAACATAACAGGGTTTATCATTTGGTAACTCCTCCCATTCCATTGTTCCAACGTGGATTTACTTTTGCCTGGTGATCTTGGGAACCTCTTTCCGAGGTTCTTCCCTCAATTGTTTTGCGTTCTTTTTCCCTGGTAAAGGTGGTGTTGTGGTGGCAAGCTTCTGAATCATCGATATTCCCAAGAGAGGTGTCGGCCCACCCTTTGTTTGTTTATCTCTATCTGTGCTTTTATTTGCCTCCTTTGGCCTTATTGATTCAGGACCGGAATCCAGGACCCTAGGTGGCATAGTTCTTCCTTTCATGTTGCGTTTGTGAATAGTCTCACGTATTTTTCTTAAGGACTCGATGTCCCTCTTTCCCACAGATGGCGCCACTTGATGCGACCAAAAAGATTGGTGCCCCAAGAAAATAGGGCACTGACATTAAATACGAACTCAACGACCTAAATAGCTCAAAATATCTAAGCATTGCATGATGTGCACAAGGCTACCATCGTACCTCAAGTCAAAGGATTAATCATGTACTATTGCAATATGGAAATTCTTATTCGACAGATAAATCTTTCAGTTAAGAATTTTCATCGGGTCATGTTCAATGAACTTGTTCTCCAACAAGCACCCACATATATGCACCCGCGTCACAAAGCTGATGTTAATAGAATGCAACATTCTTGTATTACAAGCATGCATCATATGCGCAAACTTACTGGGATATTCAATGTCCTATCTCGAAAAGCCCATTGACTTGGAACATGTTTAAGACCGAAACCTTAGAAACATGTTCCATGATTTCCATCGTATGTGCAACCATGTCGCATAGTTTAAATTGGTCTAAGGACCTTATCATACGTGCAATTATAATAAAAGCGAAAACATAATATAAAGAAAGTTTCCTTTATTAATATAATTCCCAATAAGTTCATTATACTAGTAGAATGAAATTCAATCTAATTGGAACGCCAGGCACTATACTCTAACAATCTCTTACTTACCCTAGGGCCAATTGCCCATGTATTTTAGGCCCATCTTCTCAAGATGCCCGTCAAATACCTTTTGTTATAAGGGATTAGTCATTGGGTCTGCTACATTTTCTGCCGAAGTGACTCGATCAACAATGACGTCGCCTCTATCACCAACGATCTCTCTAATCAGGTGGTATCGCCTCAAGATGTGTTTGGATCTTGGATGAGATCTCAGTTCTTTTGCTTGCGCTATAGCCCCATTGTTGTCACAATAAGTTATTATTGGATCAATAGTGGATGGAACTACATCCAAATCTTGGATAAAGTTCCGCATCCAAATAGCTTATTTTGCTGCATCTGATGCGGCAATATATTCAGCCTCTGTAACAGAGTCTGCAGTCGTTTCTTATTTGGAACTTTTCCAACTGACTGCTCCTCCATTCAACATGAATATATATCCAGACATTGACTTTGAGTCATCTATATCGGACTGAAAACTAGAGTTAGTGTATCCCTCTAGTTTCAATTCTCCATTGCCGTATATCAAGAATATATCCTTACTTCTTCTCAAGTACTTGAGGATCTTCTTAACGGCGTTCCAGTGTTCAAAACCTGGATTCGACTGATATCTGCTCGTGACGCTCAGAGCATGTGCGACATCATGTCTAGTACATAACATTGCATACATAATGCTCCCAATCGCGGATGCATAAGGTACACAAGCCATCTTTCCTCTTTCTTCAGATTTCTTTGGAGACATAGCCCTAGAAAGTGAAGCAGTGCTCATTGGGAGGTATCCACGCTTGGATTCCTCCATGCTAAATCTTTTTAGCACTTTTTCTATGTACATGGATCCGTATAGTCCGATCATCTTTCGTGATCTATCTCGATAGATCTTTATCCCAAGGATAAAGATGATTCTCCCAAATCCTTCATGGAGAACTACTTAGACAACCAAGTTCTCGTTGATTGAAACATCCCTACAACATTCTCAATTAGTAGAATGTCATCAACATAGAGTACAACAAAATTAACTTCCCTCCCACTAACCTTCTTATAGACACATGGTTCATCCCGAGTCTTATGAAAATCAAATATTTTGATTGTTTGCAAACATGTTGCTCATTCCTACTGGATATGAAGCCCCCTGGATGCTTCATATATATATCTTCCTTAATATTTCCATTAAGGAAGGCAGTCTTCACATCCATTTGTCATATCTCGTAGTCATAATGCGCAGCTATGGCTAACAGGATCCGAATGGACTTAAGCATCACTACTGGTGAAAAGGTTTCCTCATAATCGACGCCTTGCTTCTAAGTATAAACTTTTGCCACCAGACGTGCTTTAAAGGTACTTACCTCTCCATCTACTCCAAGCTTCCGTTTGTAGACCATTTGCAGCCAATGGAAACAATTCCCTGTGGTGGGTCCACCAAGGTCCACACCTTGTTTGAGTACATGGAGTCCATCTCGGACTGCATTACTTTTTGCCATTTTTTCGAGTCAATGTCAGACATTTCCTCTTCATAGCTTCTTGGATCACTATCCAAAAGGAGTCCCTCTTCTTTGTTCTCTAACAAAAGGTTCATCCTCTCAGGAGCCCTTAAAACCCTTATGGGTTTTCGAAGAGGTTGTGCTACAGATGGTCCAGCCTCAGCTAGTGTGCTATTTGCGGTAACCTGTTGGATACTTTGTGGTTCTTGAACTTCATCAAGTTCTACAACTCCGCCAACCCCTTTCAGAAATAAACTCTTCTTCAATGAAAGTAGCATTCCTCGAAACAAACACCTTTTGTTCTGAAGGGTCGTAGAAATAGTATCCTATAGACTCTCTTGGATACCCCACAAACTTACATAAGATGAATCTCATATCCAACTTATCTCCCACTTGACGCTTCACGTAATCATCACACCCCCATGCTCTTAGGTATTTGTAGGAAGGTGACTTCTCATACCATATTTCATAGGGTGTATCGAGTACGGATTTACTTGGCACTCTATTTAATAGATATGCTGCCATCTCTAAGGAATAGCCCCAGAATAAAAGAGGTAAGGAGGTGCAACTCATCATTGATCGAACCATATCCAACAAAGTTCAATTTCTACGCTCCGAAACTCCATTCAATTGTGGAGTTCCGGGAGGAGTCCACTGTGAGAGAATATCATTCTCTCTTAGATAATCAAGAAATTCAATTGATAATTATTCACCTCCTCGATCTGATCGAAGAGTCTTAATACTACGACCAGTTTATTTCTCTACTTCACATCTGAACTCCTTGAACTTTTTAAAGGCCTCAGATTTATACCACATAAGGTATACATAACCAAACCTAAAATAATCGTCGGTAAAGGTTATGAAGTAATGATAGTTCCCTCTTTCACTAACACTTAGCGGACCACATACATCTGTATGGATAAAATCCAATAGATCTTAGGCTCGTTCCACTTGTCCACCAAATGGTGATTTAGTCATCTTTCCTTTAAGGCATGACTCATATGTTGGCAGCTTTTTCTCTCCCTTAAGGTCGAGTTTTTGTCCCAACTTGTGTATCCTTTTTTCGAAAATGTGACCTAATCTAGTATGCCAAAGTGTGAAAGAATTTTGATTATCTAACTTCCTTTTATTTTGTTGAATTGTGAGGATGGGTTCACTTGGGGAAATGATGTATAAAGAATTCGTAAAATAACCGGAATATATAAAAGCAGAGTATTTGAAAATGTCACAACTTTCATTCTCAATAACAAGTCTAAAACCCTCTTTGTCCAAAACAGGTACAGAGATAATGTTTCTGATAATATCTGCAACATAAAGACAATTATTCAAACACAATTTAAAACCATTATTCAAAGATGAATAAACAGTCTATATTGCTAATGCAGCAACTCTTGCTCCATTCCCCATTCCAAGGAACGTTTCCTTTCTGTCCAACTGCCTGATTCTTGACATTATCTGCAAATCATTGCAAATGTGTGAGTCACAACCGGTAGCCAATACCCAAGAATCATCATTAACAGATAAGTTAATTTCAACAAAATATATACCTGAACTTTTCAGGCTTGCAAGATATTCCTTGCAATTCCTCTTCCAGTGCCCTGGTTTGTCACATTGAAAGCAATTGTCATCGGCTTGAGAGTTAACCTTCTTCTTACCATTGTCCTTTGTCTTCTTGTTGGGCTTAAAGGGACTCTTTACAGTCCATTTCCTTTTATTTGGATTTCCAGCCTTCGATTTGGAAGAGGATCCAACAAACATGACCGACTTATCCTTTTGTATGGTGGATTCAACCATCTTCTACATGTTCAACAACTCAGGGAGACTATTCTCCATGTTGTGCATGTTAAAGTTGATAACAAAAGTATCAAATGAGGGAGGCAAATACTGCAACAATAGGTCCACATATAGCTCAATATCCATAACGACTCCAAGGGACTCAAGCCTTTCAATAAGAGATATCACCTTCAGCCCATGGACTTGGACTGAAGAGACCTCAGTCATACGACACCTGAAAATCTCCTTAGATATCTGATATCTCTCTTATATTTTTCTCTCACCATACAACTCTTGCAAGTGGAGAAGGATCTCAGAAGTATTATCTAAAGCCTCATTTTGCCTCTGTAACTTATTTGACATCGATGCCAACATGTAGCATCGAGCTTGCAGATTGTCATCACAATGACGAATATATTCTGCATACTCATCTGATGTCTTATCCTGAGGCTCTGGAGAAGGCGCTTTGTCAAGTACATAGGCCTTTTTCTCAGAGCTAAGTACAATCTTAAGGTTTCTCAACCAATCGACAAAGTTTGGGTCAATTAGTTTGTTTTGATCAAGTATAGATGCAATTTGATTTTTAGCCATTTTAGTAGAGTTATCAACAAAAATAAACGAAGTAGAAAATGAGTGAGTTATTGAAAATTATATTCATTTAACATAAGGTCTGTAATATTAAATGTATCCCACTATTTATTCAAACTTTATTAGCCCATAATAAAAATTTGGAAAATCAAATTTTCTTAGTGGGCTTGAAGTTCAATATAAATGTTTCACACCCCAATAATATGAGCCCATGAAAATTCATGTTGGTGGTCAACTCTTTGATAATTATATCAATATATAACCTTCAAGTATATTTTGCCTCACTATTTCTCATACATCCCAATATTATGAGCTCATATGGTACTAAGTGTCAAACATAACCCATCAAACATTCGTGTTAATGGAGCATCAAGATGCCCCACAACTCGTGGCCAACATAAAGATGAGTCCAACCCACGAGCATCTCAATGCTTGGTAGAGATCACAACTTTCCAATAAGATCACCCCACGACTCATGGCCAGTGACCAAGTGCGGTAGCATCGTCATGTCTTCTACCTTTGATTGAAGGCATGGAACAATATGTCCAACATAACTTGTTCATTTTATTTGATATAGAATTAATTAAAAATTAAATTCTTTTAAGTTCAGAAACTTGGGGTTTACTTTGCAAGACCTCATCAACCTTAATTACCCGGTGAATTTTTATTTAATGAAATATTCATCATATGAAGCGTAAGCATAACATTAAATAAATCTAACATGCATCCTATGCAAAAAGCGGTGGGATGATCATGACCAGCCTATGCGAACCATTTGAGCCAAAAATGGGTATAGGATAATCTAAAGGATAAACAAATAGAACTATTTCTATTACATTTTATATATGAAACCCATACAAGCATGGGCTTTGAATCATGTATTCTATTACATCTTGTAAAATTACCCACACAGGCGTGGGCCTTTGGCATCGAACGTCCTCCAATTCAAATTAGAAAACCTTACCACCTAGTCTACTCTCAATGCAAGATTTAAAACTTTTAAATTAATAAAATAGGAGGCTCGCAGGCCCCAAAAACCCAAAGATCACATTAGTCATAGGCTCAAAATCATCCCTAAATAAATCATGCTAACATTATGAATTTAAAGCATATAAATTTACCAATTTTGTGTGTTGAATTAATTTGGGATAAACAAATATATATATATATATATATATATATATATATATATATATATATATATATAATGAATTTCAAAATTAACTTTTGATTGTTAAAAGAATAATTTTAAAAAGAAATCTGCTCACAGCCGCTTTATGGGAAAAAAAGAAACATATAAAAAAAAATCACAACTTGACCAACATGGTCAGGCCTTCTGCCTCATTATCACTGCAGCTTTTAAAAGGATTTGACAATCAAAGTTTTCCTTTTGTTTTAGAAAGCTGCCTGTCACATGCTTAGAATTTTCAACGTGATTTCAGAGGCCCACGCGGCACCGCTCCCCAGAAGCTCAACTTTTTCACCGGGACAATGTACTGGTTTCACCCTGCCTTGGGCTCCTCAGGAGAACGGCTCCAGTTCCCGACTAGGTTTGGGTAGGATTGGCCTAATCCCCTCTTCACCGTCAATTCCATGAATAACGACAAGCTCCCCGCATTTAATCGGATCGGTCTGCCTAAACTCGGAAGGGGACATGAGTGTAAATCCACCGTAACCATCTGGAGCCATTCATGCCACAATCCACCAGCAGTTGTCCGTCTCACGTTGCCTCTATCACGGGGGGCGTGACATTCTCCCCCACCGAAAAAGGTGTACACCCTCGTACATAGCCACTCGCCCGAGCGGAGTGCCCCTTGCACCTGGTGCCCCTCGCACCATAACACGCTCGGAGGTCATGGGGGATTCCCCACGGACCGTCTGACAAGCTCGTCCCTTGCCGACTCGACACTTCATGATGTGAGGGCCCCTCGCCAGCTCGACACCATCCCCCATTGTGTGAGTGAAGGACGATACGAGAAACAAGCCAGCATGGCTCTGATACCATCTGTCACGGGTTTAGAAATTTCAACGTGATTCCAAAGGCCCGCGCGGCACCTCTCCCCAGAGGCTCAGCCTTTTCACCGGGACAATCAACTGGTTTCGCCCTGCCTTGGGCTCCTCAGGGGAACGGCTCCAGTTCCCGACCAGGTTTGGGTAGGGTTGGCCTAATCCCCTCTTCATCGTCAATTTCATGAATAGCGACAAGCTCCCCGCATTTTACCGGGTCGGCCTGCCTGAACTCGTAAAGGGACATGAGCGTAACTCCACCGTAACCATCTGGAGCCATTCTTGCCACAATCCACCAGCAATTGTTCGTCTCACGTTGCCCCTATCACGCGAGGCGTGACATGCTGCACCCATTCTCATTTATATATATATATATATAATTCTATCCATGGATTTAACAAATTGAATCACCATTCAATTCTTATTAAAATACAAGTTCTTTCATATTCCAAATATGAAATTAATTTATCCCAATATTAAATCACATAAAATCAATTTTAGCACACCCCAAATAAAATCAGTTAACAATTAAAATATGTTTATCACATAAACATAAATAAAATCAAAATCTAATAATGAAAATGCAAACCGTGGCTCTGGTACCTCTGTTGGGTTCACTTCAACCACACGGGGTATACGCTACGGAATTTAAAGTTTTTTGATTAATTAAAATAAGAATATATCAAATACATACGATCCTCGTTGGTTTGGTTAGCGATTTTAACGATCGTCATTTTTCATTATTATATATCGAATACAAATTTTGATTCTTTTATAAAATTAAATAAATTAATACCTCTCGATTAATTTTTTCAAGCGACGATTGAGAGAGAATCAATTCCGGGTTATGTGGCTAATACTGAAACTCATCACCATAGAGATTCAAACGTATCCCCTCTAATCGAGTCCACATTTTAATTGCGACATCGAGAAAATTCTTCACTGGTAGAATCGTTCCGTTTTCAAATTTATAGAAAAGAATAACAATTAACAATTAATTGAAGATTAATTATTGTAAATGAAAAATTATCGATTAATTATCATCTACAAATTAAAATCTTAAATAAAAATAAATTTTTGAATTTTCTTCTCTGGCGATGGCCGTTTTTTTTTCTTTTTTTGAAGTTTAAAAAATTTTTCTTCTTTTTTTTGTTTTGTGAAAGACGGCTGCTCCCTTTTTAAAAAAGATTCGGTTAACCCTTTTTTTTGTGTGTGATTTCTAATTCTCAAAAGCCGGGAAAAAAATGATGGGGCTGCCGCCATTTACTTATATATATATGGCAAACACTTGTATTAGGTCATATTAACGGGTCATGACCCGATACTATAATATATTGGTTTTTGTACTGTGATGTATTGGTTTTTATACTGTAAAGTATTAATTTTTCATAAATCTCTGACCCGTACTATGATATATTAGTTTTTGTATTGTGATGTATTGGTTTTTTTTATTATAATGTATTAATTTTTGCATTGTAATGTATTGATATGAAATTTTGGTCTAACGGATGATCTGTTAGTCCGGCCTAACAAGAGTGTTGCTATAATATATATATATATATATATATATATATATATATATATATATATATATATATATATATATATATATATATATATATATATAATTAGGTTAAAAATAAAATCTAATCTCAATTAATTAATTAATCATATAATTAGGAAAAGGATTCTTCTACAAGTCATCCGACTCTTTCAAAACAAAAATTATGACTTGGTCCTAATTACCTTTTGTATATATATTTATATTGTACACAAATATATAATATAAATTAATTTTATTTTAAAGTCTTCAATTATTCTAGTGGGCTTCTACAATTAGGGCCTATTAGAAAATTACATGGACTTGGATTTAAAATTCAATTATTTAATTAATTAATTAATTCCATGAGTTTAAATTAATCAATTCAATTGACTAATTTAATATATTCTTTTAATTGAGATTTCTAATCAAGTTAGATTTAATTACATAATCAAATTATATATAATTAAATATTTAATCCAACAATTGAATTAAATTAAAATCTCATTTAATTAATTCAAATTAATTAATTATTCCAACCATTGGAGTTATCAATCTTGAAATGTCAACAACCAAAATTATGTGTGACCCTTTTAGATTCACGACTAACACTAGCAGTAGGCTTACAACTTTTGTAAGTTTAGAAATAATAATTATTTATATTAATTAATCTAATTAAATAATTCTCTTGAGATTAACTTTTTAATTTCAAAAACCTACAAATCATGACAACATCTAGCAAGTAACATGACTACCCAGTGTTAGGTGAAATAGCGAGCAAACCTATTTCAATTGCAAGTCCATACATGTACGATCCTTTCGACAACTAGTTTTCCGATTAAATCTTGGGCATGGATTTATAAGTCGAAACTCAATTGATTTAATAACTGTGATTTCATTTCATGTTTAAGTAATTCATTGATTAATCAATATTCATCGTGTCTTGACCAAGGTTTTTGAATCACGAACTATGAAAATTCACAGGATACTCCCATGTCCATAGACAAGTGTCGAATTCTATATTGGCTACAGACAAATCTCCATGCACATCGATACAATACCCAAAATACCCCTTTATGATTGTCAAGCAATTAAAAGATAAATTTAAGCATTTCATGATGTGCACAAGGCTACCATCGTACCTCAAGTCAAATGATTAATCATGTACTATTGCAATATGGTAATTGACAAATCTTTCAGTTAAGAATTTCCATCGGGCCATGTTCAATGAACTTGTTCTCCAACAACCACCAACATATATGCACTCGCGTCACAATACTGATGTTAATGGAATGCAACATCCTTGCCTTACAAGCATGCATCATATGCGCAAGTCTTACCGGGCTATTCAATGTCCTATCTCGAAAAGCCCATTGACTTGGAACATGTTTAAGACTGAAACCTTAGAGACATGTTCCATGATTGTCATCGTATGCGCAACCATTTCCCATAGTTTAAATTGGTTTAAGGACTTTATCATACGTGCAATTATAATAAAAGCGAAAATCTTAGATAAAGAAAGTTGCCTTTATTAATATAATTTCCAATAAAATCATTATACAAGTAGAATGAAATTCAATTTAATTGGAACGTCGGGCACTCTACTCTAACACAACCAACTTAGAATTATGATTTCTCTTGTATGTTAAGTTCTCATAAATAATAGAACTCTCGCTAAATTACCAGAATAGCCATAGATTTATAATTATATCCACGAGTGTAATCCATTGGGACCCCACAAGATAACTCATATTACCAGAATGATTACCAGAATAGCCCGTTAAGGCTCAAAAATCATAAGGCCCAACACTTGATGCCGAGCTACTACTCGGCACCGAGCCGAAATAATAGCACCTATATCATAAGAATTCGGTACCTCGTATAAGAGCCTGTCACTCATATACGTCAGGTCGCTTCCCCTTAAAATAGCTCGCTCGATTTCCAGAAAGATTGTCCCTCCTAAGAAATGAGATCGTTTACGCTAATTATCATAAATACCTACATATAGCCGACGTGATCATTTAATATCGTATCATAAAAGTTACTAAATGGGGTCACAAACAGATGCCTTGACCGTATAACCTCTCTCGAGCAAGAATTTAACTATCCAGGATGCAATGAAACTTGATGCTCCATTTACACAAATTGTCTTCATTATTGCAACCTGCCTACTTAATTTTCAATATGCTTCTTTGGGAACTCTAGCACTCTTGCTTTTTAGACTAATGTGTGATACTATGTTTTAACTAGACTAGTGTGTGGCCATTTTATAGAACATGCTGTGGACCAAACTGTAATTTCAGTCCCATGACTACGTGAGTTAATTAGTGGGAGAAAATTACAATTTGCAAAAAAAATATCATAATTTATTTTAATATATATACTTACTTTCCGTTCTATCAATTGCAATTTAGAAATTTTCATTTCTCATTCATTCTATTTGCCGCATATATATTTTCAAAAAAAATTATTACGACATCTTACTTTCCTAATAAGAGTTAAATGTCACTTTACTAATTTTATCCCTATCTTTATTATTTTACACTTTTAATTATTTTAAATAAAAAAATATTATGATCATTTGATATTTACAATTATAATTTATGTAAAATGATCAATTACATCAGATAGAATGAAAATGAGAAATATATATAACATTTTTTTTTAACTAAAAACCGAAAAAAATTTTCTAGAAAATACACATTTTCAACCTAGCCCATTGATGTGACGTGGAACAAACAGGTGGAGGATGACTAGTGGGAGAAGTTTCATTATCAATAATGACATTTTGGCGGGACAGTGGCGGTAAAAATCAAGCGGCCATCGGGTTTGGGCAACCTAGGGATCACGGGGTAGCTCTAAAGCTGACATCAAGCAAAGGTTGCGAAAGACCGAAGGTAACTTTTCAGGGGTGGGGATGGGAAGAGGACAGGACAGGACATGGAATTTAATTAAAAAACAAAGGATTACACATCCAAGCTGATGAGTTACAATGATAATAATAAATAAATAACTTTCACCACTATATTGCAAATTAGGTAATAACACCACACAAATTTATCATTTCATACAATAAATAATAAAAGAGGTGTCCAGAATTTTATTTTAGTACAGAAACACAGGGGTCCTGAAAATAGTGCTGATACTACAGGTCAGCAGCAAATTTTAAAAATAATTGCTGATTGATACCACAAGCAACAAACTAGGAATATATCATATATAAATATAATAGCTTCAGCAGCAACATGTAGAGTCCCTCCAATTAATTAGTTAAATTAATTAGTTGAAGTTGGTTTGTAGAAATTCTTCTCCTTCAAGCTCTCCACAGTTTCTTTGAGTCCTTGTTCAATTGGAATGAAGTCAATTCCCAGTGAATGTGCTCTGTCCTTGGAGACTAGGTAACTGGTCGCAAATGGCTTGTCATCGGCACACCTGTTACAAAGTTACAAGTTCAGTGACGTATCTAGCACGAGAAAGAAAATTGAGTGTGCTAAATGTAACATCTTTAAAAATAAAATCATATAATGTGTGCTTACTTGTCAGGGATCGGAAGAGAAGGGTACAATTCACGCATTATTTTGACGATTTCTGAGTAGTGTGCGACCCTCTCCACAGTCAAATACCTTCCATTGGCAGATGGATTCTCGAATCCAAGAATATGTGCCATTGCAACATCTTTCACATTCACCCATCCATAGGTGGAGTTTGGGTATGTTGGAGCACCTGCATATTCCAATTTTAAACTTACTAGTTATAAATCGAAGGTTGAGATTAATATATATCGCTAAAAATTGATTAATATACAAATAATAAAATAATAATTAAATATGATTGGTAGTTAAAATTATGTGACCGAGATTAATAATGAATAATATGACTCATAAGAAAATAATAATAATAATAATAATAATAATAATAATAATAATAATAATAATTTGAGGTAAGAAAAGATTTTTCTAGTGGAACAAATATGAAAATTGTTGTTGTATCCTATAATCAAAAAGTCACTCACCGTTGATTAAGTTGAGAATTGCTTCACAACTTGTGTTGAGTGTTGGCTGCAACAGGGGACCAATCACCATTGGTGGGCATATGGTGACCAGCTCAATACCTTTATCTTTCACAAAATCCCAGGCAGCCACCTCAGCCACTGTCTTTGAAAGCACATACCATTTCTGGTATAATCAAGAAACATGTGACCAAACAAAACAAAAAACAGTTAGGAATAAAATTTTAAGTTAGCAGCTAATAATAATTTTAGTTATTTGGATTAATTTGACCTTGGCTTG
Source organism: Phtheirospermum japonicum (assembly GCA_014905375.1). Taxonomy (NCBI): domain Eukaryota; kingdom Viridiplantae; phylum Streptophyta; class Magnoliopsida; order Lamiales; family Orobanchaceae; genus Phtheirospermum; species Phtheirospermum japonicum. Next base: position 269,750 of record BMAC01000786.1, on the reverse strand, counting down.
TTTGCACCACTCTGGGTCTGACCACCAAGTCTCGTCAATAACCGTCTCAGGTCCACGAGGTGTATCATTGTATGCAACTGAGGCTATGGATGACGTCAGCACGACCCTTTTAACAGATGGTGCTTTGGCAACTGAGCTGAGAACATTCAGCGTCCCCTTCAGTGCTGGGTCAATCAGCTCTGCCTGAGGAAAGAAAAAAAAAATTCTAGTTAAGTATGGTAACTTTTTGTGTTTTTGTCTTTTTTTTGGTTATGTTGAAGGGAAATTGAGCAATTGTAACACTTTTTGTAAATGGTTTTTGTTAATGTAAGGGAAAAAATGTTAAATGAAAGTAAATATTTTGGAATTTTCTTTCTTTTGTGGTGAAAATATTAGTAAAGTTTTTTATGGCTCAACGGTTGGAATTAAGGTGCATCACTTATGGGACATGGTCCCAAAAAGCTTAGGTGTCATCTGAATAATATGCAATACAAACTAAGTGCCAAATTATTGTCAATTTTATGTTTCATTTCCGTATGTCCATACCACAAATTGTATGGTGAGTGTGTAAAGCACTTATCTAATATCATTATATCATGCACTTAGCCTGCTTATATATGTGTGGTTGTGATACGATATAAAACATTATCGTAATAATTGTGATATATATTTGCAGTATCCAAACAACCTAGTTCCTGAGTAGCTCTCAAAAAGTGCCTGTTATCAGTTAGAATCACAAAATCGTTTAAATTTTATATATGTTTCTTTTTTTTTCCACACGGCGAAACTATATATAATTTATGAAATAAAGAAATTAAGCAGTACGAACCTGTGGGTCTTTGACTGCGTGGTAAAAAGGCGATGCAGTATGAAAAACACCTTCACAACCATCGACTATTGAATCGAAGGAGCCTTCTTCAAGTAAATTTGCTTTGATCAAATGAAGTCTGTCTTTGGCTCCATCGAGCGCCGTTAAGTGCTCTGTCTTCTTTGGATCATCTGCACGTTATTTATTCGAAAATATTCAGAAACATGCATATTTTATTTTCCTTTTTTACATGCCTTTTCTCTCCCAATTTATCCGAAAAATAAATAAATAATGAAAGAAAGAAATTCAACAAAAATTAAAAGAAGATTTTAAGTAACTTCTTGACATATACATTTATTATTTTGATATGATCAGTGTTTGTCATGTGTACGTGATATGACATTTTTTTTATCTAAGTGGGGAATTTAATCATCTCACTTTTCTACCACATGTACAAGGACGTGGTTTCGCAAAAAGACCATATTAGTAAAAAAATATGAGTATGAGGTTTTCTATTCATCTTGTATTCCAATTATATTAACTAAATATTTTATATATGCAATATTACAATTGTCCGTGTTCATTTAACACCAGACAAAACAAATAACAGAACTCAAGTTTGACTGCAAACTGCTACGTAAGCAACTGTAGGTAAAGCTATAAACTTATGATTCTTAAACACACACACACACACACACAAATTAAGAGATTAATAATAGAGGCTTAAAGAGGTTACTAACTGGGGTCACGGACAGATGCCTTGACCGTATAACCTCTCTGGAGCAAGAATTTGACTATCCAGGATGCAATGAAACCTGATGCTCCAGTTACACAAACTGTCTTCATTATTGCAACCTGCCTACTTAATTTTCACTCTGCTTCTTTGGGAACTCTAGCTCTCTTTTGCTTTTAGACTAGTGTGTGATACTATGTTTCAACTAGCCTAGTGTGTGGCCTTTTTATAGAACATGCTGGGGACCAAACTGTAATTTCAGTCCCATGACTACGTGAGTTAATTAGTGGGAGAAAATTACAATTCGCAAAAAAGTGTCATAATTTATTCTAATATATATACTCTCTTCCCGTTCTATCAGTTGCAATTTAGAAATTTTAATTTCAAATTCGATTTGTCGCATTTATATTTTCAAAAAAGAATCATTACTACCTTTTACTTTCATAATAAGAATTAAATGTCACTTTACTATTTTTATTCCTACCTTTATTATTCCACACTTTTAATTATTTTAAATAAAATGATATTACGGTCATTTGATACCTATAATTATAATTTACGTTGGTCAATTACGTCAGATAGAATGAGAATGAGGAAGTATATATAACAGTTTTTTTTTTTTTTTCTTTTACTAAAAACTGAAAAAAACTTTCTAGAAAATACACATCTTAAACCTAGCCCATTGATGTGACGTGGAACAAACAGGTGGAGGATGACTAGTGGGAGAAGTTTCATTATCAATAATGACATTTTGGCGGGACAGTGGGGGGAATGAAGAAGGAAAACCCACGTAGTGGCAATCAAGCGGCCATCAGGGATGGGCAACCTAGGGATCACGGGGCAGCTCTCCAGTCCGTAAAGCTGACATCAAGCAAAGATTGCGAATGACCGAAGAATTTTGAGTGTCCCCTTAAGTGCAGGATCAATCAATTCGGCCTGAGGAAAGAGAAAAGCTGAATTAAGCAACAACTTCTTGGGGCACACATTGTAAAGTTAGCTGGATGAACCAAGAATTAACCAAAAACTATGGATAGTTTTTTTCACGCAGGCTATCAAGCGAATCACAGAGGTTATCTTTTATTTATATTTTTGGAAGCATTATATATATCTATATATATATAGTTTAAAGAAAACAAAAAATAGAAGGGGGGAAAAAAGAATTAAGCATGAAAGCTGTAGGAACCTGTGGATCTGTGGCTCCGTGGTAAAAGGAGGATGCAGTATGAAAAACACCTTCACCGCCATCAACTAAAGAATCGAATGAGCCTTCCTCTAGTAAATTGGCTTTTACCAGGTGAAGTCTCTCCTTGGCTCCGTCAAGCGCGAGTCAATGTTGTGTTTTCGTTGAATCATCTGCAAATATCCCAGTTGTTCAATGTCACAAGACGTCTAATTCTAAGCACCGACAGCATTATTGCAAAGGGTAGAGAAGTTGAATATCGTGAGCTCCAATTTTAGATTACATATAAATCTAAAGCAGTAGAATCATGATATATTTATTAATTTTACTTTTTACGGCTTTTTTTCAGTATATTAGAAAAAATAACCAAATCTTTACCAAATAATAATAATAATAATAATAAAGTGAACAAGATTTCATATATGTATTTTCACCTCTAATAATAGTAATTGAAAACACTAACTAACAAACATCTCAATGATAGAGAATAGCACACGAACAAGAAAGCTCGACAAGAAACATTAAAGGTGAAACTGTCTTTAAGATTTTATCAAGAAAAGCTAGTGCACTGGTACTAAACACATAGTTGCATCTTGAGAAATTACCCAGGCGTAACTATCGATAAAGTAAATTATGGGTGTACGAAGAAATACAACTGTTAAACAAATATTGAGTTGACCGAGGATTAAATCTTCAATTTAGTTCCCATGCACTGGTACTCAATTTAAGCTTTCTCTCAGTTGAACCAGACAGAAATGTCATAGAAAATCACGGCAAAGGAATTCCCAATAAATAGAATAAAAATGGAAAAATCAACTTTCGGTGAAAATGCATGGCCGATTATAGAACCAGAATCTCTAGTAATTAACACGAAATAAGATAATCGAGAAATACAGTAGAATGAGAACACAAAAAAGCCCATACCACCGAACGATAAACACACACAAGTCCAGAGAGAGGTCAAGTTAAACATGAAATCAGGTTAAAAACCATCAAATTAAGCCTCCAATCTCGTGATCGAATGGCAAAAGGCACAAAAAGAAAAACACAAAGAGATAAATTGAAGGCGGAGAAGGGGTTTTGACTTACTGGGATCGCGAACAGATGCTTTGACCGTATAACCTCTCTGGAGCAAGAATTTGACCAGACACGACGCTATGTAGCTTGATGCTCCGGTTACACACACTGTCTTGCCCGCACCGCGCTCATTTTGATTCTTCAGAATTTTTCTTCACGCTCTGTTTTTTTCTCTTTTCTTTTTTACTTTCTCTGTAAAAATAAAACTACTGGGCCGTGTGATGAGCTTATAATGGCTCGGTGGGTGTAGAGCTGTTAATCCTGTTAATAACAGGCGAGTAATCTAACTGGTGGTGAATCAGTTAAGGTTATAATTAGTCACAATTAATTGTACTGACAGTTAATTTCTGGTTTTTTATTTTATTTTATTTAATTAAATTTAAAAACTTAAATAAAATTTGAATAATTGAGATAAATTAGAAACTTAAATAAATGGAATTAAAATAATATGAATAGATGAGAACTAAAATAAAATTTAAATAATTGAAATTTTGAAGTAAAAAATTTTAAAAAAATTAAAAAGGACTTGATTTTAATTTTAATATTAAAAATTAAAATTTTAACTTTTAATATTAGAATTAAATTGCCTACGTATCCTCGAAAAGGAATCAAAATCCACGTAGTTCCGTTTTTTTATTTAATTTGAAAAAAATTAATTAAAAAAAAATTTGATTTTAATTCTAATATTATAAGTTAAAATTAAATCTTAACTTTTAATATTAGAATTAACTTACCTACGTATCCTCATATATGAATCAAAGTCCACGTAATTTTAACACTCACCTCACTTACCTACTTACCTATTCCTCGTTGTTGTTGCTTTTCGAAGTGGTATCGTTACCCAGGAGTATTTAGCCTTACAAGGTGGTCCTTGCTGATTCACACGGGATTCCACGTGTCCCATGCTACTCGGGTCAGAGCGTAAGGCGAAAGAAGCAATCCATAGAAAGATTTGGCGCCGCTCACTAAATTGTGTTTCCCTTGAATGCAATCCGATTTGCCTTCCTCGGTTAGTCGGGCTGGTTTGCAAAGGATCTAGTCAAGTTGGCGAAGGGTTGAGGACTAGCGATGTTTTACAAATTCAGTCAGCAAGTTGGTACTCTTTGCCTTCAATTATATCTGAAAATGACTTATAAACTTTATTATGATCGTTCCTCATTGATTGCCCGCGGATTCCATTATCAAGAAGTGTATCCACGGCAGTCGCTCGCGCATGGATGATAACAAACGTGGTCATTCTGGTGATAAGCCGTGAAAATGAGACTTCCAATACGAAAAAATTCTTTATATTTTTTGTTCGACGCGGAGGCTCTCTTCACCTTCATTCAATTGCATTTCTTTTTCTTGTTTTTCGGCTTTAACCCAATCGTTCATCAACATTTGAATTTCAAGATTTTTGGATAATAAGTTAGACCGACGATCATCTAACACAAAGCCTCCCCTGCTGAAGGTCTGTTCAATAGAAATTGTTGAAATAGGAACGGCGAGAACCTCCTTGGCAATCTTAGAGAGAATAGGAAAAATACTGGCCACTTTCGACCAAAACTGCACAAGATCGTTAGTAGTACCATCGGGCATTTTTAGAACTGAACTCAGTTCAAAAGCCCCTAAATAACTGTCTAATTCCATTGATCGACTAGCACTAGCCCTTTGTCGTTTTCTCTTAGTATCATCGTTCAATCTAGTATATGGGGCTAGAGCTTGTCGAGGGTCGTTGGGTCTTATATTAGAAGTGGTGGGGGAATGGGAAGGGGAAGTGGGCACATTAACATCACTAGAAGAAGATTGATTGTATAGAAAATATTTGACTCACTTACTCAACATATTAGCAATACATTCACCTAATTTAGGCGAATCGAGTAAAGAAGTACTAACAAGTACAATTTGAATACATTGATCAACAAGTAGTGTGGAGGTAGGATAATAAACACCGGATAAAGTCACGGTGGCGCCGTTAAAAGTTCTTAGAAGGGACATCATATTATAACAATCATCCCACATATGCGAAAACAAAACAAAATCGACATCTTTATTACCAAAAAAATGCACACAATGCATCTCTATATTCAAAAGAATCATTAAGCAATTTATAAGTAGAGTTCCAACGATTTGGAACATCAATTGAAAAACTCTTTGGATGCAAATCATTGGTTCGACAAAATTTTTGTCATTTTTTTAACCGAATCTTGTTTACCTAAACGTATTAGCGGCGGCATTATCAAATGAAATTGAAAGAACTTTTTTACCTCAATGATACTCAAACAAAACATTGGCTGTTTTGCGCAAAATATTTACCGCGGTATGCGGACTATCAAAATCTCTATATGCAATCAAATGTTTTTGCAAAATTCAAGAATTATCAATCCAATGGAAAGTAATTCCCATATAATTATGATTATGATAGCAATCCGTCCAAATATCCGAACATATAAACTACAAAAAAAATCAAAAATTTTGAGGGATTTTTCCCTCGGTTTTGGGCAAACCGAGGAAAATTTCTCTCGGAAAAACACTCCTCGAAATTTTGTTTCGAGGGAATATTTCCCTCGGAAATATGAAATCGAGGGAATTCCGAGGGATATTTTCCCTCAAACACATCTCCGTGCAATCCCTCGAAATTCCGAGGGAAATCCGAGGGAATGTTTCCCTCGGATATTTTCTATTTTCGAGGGAAATAAATCCCTCGGAATTCCGCGGAAAAATAGGTCCCTCGGAATTCTGAGGGATCTTTTTTCCCTCGGAATTCCGAGGGATATGTTTCCTTCGGAAATAGGAAATATCCGAGGGAATATTTTTCCCTCAGAACACCGAGGGATTTGTTGTCCCTCGGATTTTTTCTATTTCCGAGGGAATATCCCCTCGGTTTTTTTTTTAAGTTTTCGAGGGATTACCGAGGGATTTTTCCCTCGGATTTAATTTTTTTTATTAATTTTTAATTTTAATGCCTGTTAAATTATTAAAATTCCCAAAAATTTAAAAAAAAGTAATTAAAGAAAAGACAAATAAATAAATCAATTATTATAAAAAAATATTTGAAAATTTATGAATAATTACATGCGTTCGATCGACACAGTAACAAAGTTTATATGAACCGTAAAAATATTCTATGGATGGGGAGGGGGGGTACTGCTGCTGCTGATGGGGAGGGGGCAACTGCTGCTGGAAACGAGCATACATCTCAGCCATCTGGGCAGCCATCCGCGCCTGAAATCCCTCCTGCTGCCGGCGCTCCTCCGCACGTTGTCGCCTTTCCCCGGCTGCCTCCTCCGCACGTTGTCGCCTCTCCTCGTCTGCCTGCTGCTGCAACGCCTCGAGCTGCGCCCTCTGAGCCTCGACCTGCTCCTCAAGCTCTCTCATGTGGCTCCTATCAGCCTGCGAGGAGGTGGAAGAGCCTCCCTTCAATAAACCCTTCGTAGCAGCCACCATCTTCCCATATGCGCAGGTGCCGTAAAGCCGTCCCTTACTCAACCCGGCGACGCAGAGGAAAACCTGGTCCTGGTCAACCTCGTTACTCTCCTCTTGGGAAGACGCACGTTCTTGTTCCTGGGACAGATGTCACTCGTACTCCTCCTGATATACAACTCGTTATTAAAATTTTACGTTAAAATCAAAGAATAAGTTAAAAATAAGAAAGAGACTCACATTAATATTAGTAGATCTCCTATCGACCCACGCGCCATCTTTCTTTTGGTGCGTACGTTTAAAAAGATCGTAGCACGTAGCTGGCGCACCCGTCTCCCGCTCCTGTATTCAAATAGAATTTTCAAATAATTAACATTAAAATTAAACAAATAAATATTATATTATTATATTCTAAAATCACTTACTATATCCAAAGCATGGTCGATAGTAGATCTAGCACTCCCCGTGTGCTTCGACATCGCAGTCCCCAGCCCAGCAGGCTCGTTCCTCCTGTTCTTGCTGCACTGCTCGGATTTGGCCTTGTTCACGGGCTTATCCCACTCAACCTTCCAAGCGCTAGTTGAAATGGATGATATATAAGATACGATATCATTTATATGCTATAAATAAAAAAAATTCTAATTTAATAAGAAAACACATAACAGAATCGTTTACCTCAGAACCTCCTCGGTCAGGCACTCCGGCCGACCACCACCATGGGAGACAATATGCTGCTTATACTCGTTAAGCTTCTTCCCATAAAGGTCCCCGATCGTCGGAAAAAATACCTTCCGTATGTCTTTCTCACTATACACCTCCGGGTCCTAATAACAAACCTCCTGCAAAATAAAACAATAATTACAATTCAATTGAAACATATGATTGTGTTTTTACGGTAAATACTAACAAATTTGGATACAAAATAATAATTACCTTAAACATCTCCCACCAGAATGCCTTAGTCTCCTTAGGGACCGCCTTATAGCACCACCCGGCGGGATGGAGATCCCTCTCAAAGATCGTACGGAGTATAGTGGACACCCTCCCCCCTGTGTTGTGCAGCCTGTATTCAATTGTGTTTTTATTTTTTTATGAATAAAATTTAATCATAATGATAATTATAATTTTAGAATCATTGATTTACTTACTTCGCCCCTGAAATATAAAACTGAACCATACCCCTCTGCGGTGCGACCAACTTCCGTCGGGTCCGTGATGTACCCGCGTCGGACGGGGTCTGTGATGGTGTATGCGACGTCGGCGTCTGCGTCGGGGTCTGCGTCGCCGGATGATCACTACTGAGACCCATGTAGTCGGTGTTAAAATTAGCTAAACGATTAGACGATCCCATATCTGATCGACCTACGCTACCGGATCCTCGACGCAATGGCATCTGATAAAATTATTAGATAATAATACGAGCATTTTACATAATACCAGTATATATTAGACACCAAACGCATTAATAAACCCAAATTAAAAAAAGTAGTTATAAAAAAAGTGTTTTTACAATAAGAATAAATTACATATATTTCAACCAAACTAATCACTTTCGCTATTAAATGTATCATCAAACTCATCTTCATCCGTATCTTGATCTGTATCTCGATCGGTAAGTAACTCTTCTTCTGTATCATCATTTATCTCGTTATTACCAAGTTCCTCCTGCGTGTATCTATAGCTTCCTCTTGAAATGATTCTTCTGGTAAAGGCTCGATAAACTCAACATTTGATCTCGCCTTGATTTTACACGTTGCCCACCAGTCCAATTTGTCTCGTCTCAAACTTGGGTATGCACAGTAGTATACTTGTGCAGCTTGGGAAGCAAGTACAAAAGGTTCATATCGATTGAACCTACGCTTATGATTGATATCGACAATCTTATAATTTGGATGGACTTTTGTGCCTGCACTTGTTGGATCGAACCATTCGCAATTGAACAATAGTGTGTTTTTCTTCACTCGGCCAGTGTATTCGAGCTGCACAATTTCTATGAGACAACCGTAATAATCATATTCGGTGGCCCCAATAGTTGACCCTTTAATACATACTCCACTGTTCGATGTTGCTTTGTTAGATCCGTTCTCCAATGTGTGAAATCTATAACCATTTATCTTACATCCGGTATACGTTTTCACACATCTTGATGGACCCTCAGCTAGACTCCTAATGTTCTCGTCGATCACATTGTTCGAACGATCTCTAGCCTATGACATTGACAAATTATTTTTAATTTTGGAAATATATTATATAAATAGATACCATAATTATATTATATGCATCTCGGTATCGAACGTCTTACATAATGTTTGAACCAATTGGAGACGTTGAATGCTCTTCGTGTAAATACTACATATAACGTTACACAATTCAGGAAAAAAGTATTAGTACATTTATATATATGTATAAATTGACATTATAAATTGGAATGAGTATTCATACCTAACATATTCTTCGACCTCCACACAATTTAGCAACACGTAGATCCTTGCGGCATTGTATTCTTTTTCGCTTAGAAATCTTTTTCCCTTTGTACCAAACGTCTCTCCACATTTTTTAAACACCGAAGGAATTTCATCACCGTCATCAACACAATTCTGACTGTCGTCATTTCTAGGCATATTTATTCTTTTAGTTGAAACGTGATCTTCAAAATAGTACGAACTAAAATTTGAAGCCTCGTCGACCAGATATGCGTTTGCTATCGACCCTTCGACACTCGCCTTATTTTTCACGCTGTTCTTTAGTTTGCAAAGATACCTCTCGAACGGGTACATCCATCTATACTGTACTGGGCCAGCAATTCTTGCTTCATACGCAAGATGAACGGGCAGATGCTCTATCGAGTCAAAAAAACTTGGAGGGAAGATCGGTTCCATTTGGCACAATATTAACGGAATGTCACGCTCAAGTCGACTCATATCTTCGGTGCGAATAACTGTTGATGTGTGATCTTTGAAAAACAAACTCAATTCGGTTAGAGCCTTCCACACGTTTGGAGGAAGCAGTTCACAAAAGGCTATTGGTATCAACCTCTGCAGGAATACATGACAATCATGACTCTTCATCCCGATCAGACGAGATTCCTTCTTGTCGACGCAACGCCCCAAATTTGATGCGTACCCATCTGGAAATCGAAGAGATTTCACCCAATCGCAAACGGCAGCTTTCAACGGCTTGTCAAGTGTGTAACAGGCTTTAGGACACTTTCCTGACCCATCTGGCGCCAACTCTGGGCGATTACAATACTCATTCAACTCTTCCCTAGATTTACGCGTGTCCTTGGTCTTCCCTTTGATATTCATCACCGTATTGAAAACATTGTCAAACACATTCTTTTCGATGTGCATAACATCTAAATTGTGACGAATGAGGTTTGTCCACCAATATGGCAGATCCAAGAAAATGCTTCGTTTTCTCCAACCAGACGTTCAGGACATTTGCGCGTTAACTCGTGCTGCATCCAGTTCAGTGACTTTCAGAAGCCCCAATCTTTCTACTTCTGCCAAAATTTATATCCCTGAGCGCACTATTGGCGGTGGAGTCTCGACAGATCTTCTTTTTCTAAATCGCCGTTTATCTTTTCGAAAACGGTGATCATGCTCAAGGAATTTTCGGTGATTGTCGAACCACGATTGCTTCCCACTGCACTTAAGAGTGAAGGCGTCCGACCGTTCCATACAGTAAGGACAAGCTTTTTGACCGGCCGTACTCCATCCGGACAACATAGAATACGCAGGGAGTCGCTGATTGTCCACATAAGGGCTGCTCGCAATTGAAAATTTTGTTTTTTAGATATATCGTACGAGGGAGCCCCAACCGTCCACAGCTGATTCAATTCATGGATTAGGGGTTGTAGAAACACATCAAGTTTGTCTTTTGGATTCTTTGGCCCTGGTACAAGCACGCTCAGGAACATGAACTATTCTTTCATGCACATCCAAGGAGGCAAGTTGTAAGGTGTGACTATGATGGGCCACGATGAGTATTGTGCTCCAAAGCTTTCAAATGGTTGAAAGCCATCTGTACAAAGACCCAATCTCACGTTTCGACTTTCAGCCGCAAAGCTTGGATTAGTGTTGTTGAAATATTTTCAAGCTTCTGAGTCGGATGGATGGCGCATAACATTGTCTTCAACCACGTGCTCAGCATGCCATCTCATATCTTTCGCTGTGGCATTAGATGCTTACAACCTCTGTAGACGAGGAGTTAATGGAAAATAGTACATCTTCTTGTACGCGACACGAGCCTTCTGTCGTTTTGTTTTTCCATGCGGAATAGGTTTAAACTGAGGTTCATTGCAGAATTTGCAACTTGTCTAATCAGAATCGTCTCCCCAGTAGATCATACAATTATTCTTGCAGCAGTTTATCTTCTCTACCGATAAGCCCATACCCCTTAACAACTTCTTACTGTTGTAGAAGTTATCAGGTACGAGATTGTCTTTCGGTACAATCTCCTTGATTAATTCACTCAATTGATCATAACACTTTTGAGACATGTGATTCTCTGATTTCAAATTCATGAGACGGGAAATTAATGACAACTGAGTATGTGCTTCGCACCCCGGTTACAATGGCTGATTTCCAGCTTTCAACATGTCATAAATTTTTTGAGCCTCAGTGTTCGGCGACTCTTCCACATCGGCCACCACGTCAAAATCGGGACCAGCTGCATCTTGAACCATATTAATGTACGCGTTTGATGATTCTTCAGAAGGGATGTAAGAGGGTCCTCCAGCATGAAAAACCTGATGATGTCCAGAGGTGGCGATTTGGGTTTCTCCGTGGTAAATCCATCTATAGTAATTCGGCACGAACCCATATTTCGCTAGGTGGTTCCACGACGCCGAGGCACACCCCTCCCCGCCCCGGTCGTGAAATGATGGGATTCATTTCTATTTTTTTACTAATTCTTCTATTTTTTTGAGTTTTTTTCCTTTTTTTTTATTTAAAATCGAAAAAAAATAGACAACGCGTCCTAAACGATCGACGCCCGACCCCCGTGGTTCCACAACGCCGAGACGCACCCCTCCTCTAATATGGAAAAATCACGACGCTACGTCGCTTCGCGTTTCCAACCGAAGGAGTTGATCGATCGTATCTTGTTGTTGGTCGAATCCCACGACACGTGTGGACACGCACATGCTCGTTGGTATTTTTCGATCGAATTTGGGGTCAAAACCACCCCACGTGCCTAAGATGATAGGATCGGTTTCATTTTTACGATTTTTCTATTTTTTACGATTTTAGATGAAAAATAGAAAAAAAAAACCCGAAAAATAGAAGAAATAGTAAAAAATAGAAACAAAAACCAAAAAACTACGACCGGGGCGGGGAGGGGTGCGCCTCAGCGTCTCGGCAACAAATCATTTTTTTTTAATTTTTTCTATTTTTTCTGATTTTTTTATTTTTTCGGGTTTTTTTAAAATATTAATTAAAATTCCGAGGGAATTCAATTTCCCTCGGAATCATTCCGAGTGAATACATAATCCCTCAGAATGATTCCGAGGGAAATTGAATTCCCTCATAATTTTAATTAATATTTTTAAAAAATTAAAAATAAAACCGAGGGATATTTATTTCCCTCGGTTTAAAACCGAGGGAAGTAAAGATCCCTCGGTATTTCGAGGGAAAACTTCCCTCGGAAACTATTCCGTCGGTCATCATTCGGGTTGTCCTTCGAAAACTATGGCGGCAATTTTTGGCGCCCGTATTTTCGAAAGAAATTCCGAGGGAATAATATTCCCTCGGAAAAAATCGAGGGATTTAACTGTCCCTCGGTTTTCCCTCAGAAAACTTTTTTTTTTGTAGTGATAGAGACACTTTGAGGCAAACTATCAAATATTGAAATCAAATTCAACTTATACTCACCAGCTATTTTTCAATATCGCGAGTCGAATTATTTCGTAGTGCTAGATGGATTAAATGTAGTATAATCTTCATAATGACTACTATGCCCATGATTAAAAGGGAGACCCATAACGAAAATAGATTTTGCAAGAAACTTTCTATGACCACTTTTGGTATATTAAAATAAATTAGAACTCGTACCTTGGCCTCCGGTCCCGACACCGACGGTAGATGAAGATGAAAAGTTTAGTTGTGTTTGAGAGCTTTCCACGCCGTATTTGTCTGGATACTTCTTCTCCTCTTAGACTCCTAAATAATAAGTACTACAACATACAATTTCTATGCTAGAGAAAGAAAATTAAAACCTAATCTAAGACTAAATAATATACATGATAATTACCAAACATGATAGATATCAAATCTTTCCTAAACAACTAAATCTTGGCAAGAAATTCAAAAGATTAAATAAGATAAAATAAATCATAAATTATTAAATCACATGTTTATAAAATACGTGACTTGATTAACATGAATTTGTCTTGATTTTTGTACATATTTGGTTAGTATTTTAGTTAGTTTTGTTATTAGTTTTGGTATAAGTTGGATAGATTGAGTATATTTTCGTATTTTCGTATCTTCAGCCGCGTTTTGATCATTATTGATGCAATTTGGTGATTATTCTATGTTTTCCCCCATACAGCTAAGTAACCGAAGGAGCTCAACACTGAATAGATGAAGTTTGAAAACCGTTGCAGGAACCGAGAGATAAAAACGAGCCGTATTAGCGGTGGCATTAGCAATTTTACCCACTTAACGGTAGGGATAGCGGTAGCTCTTACCGCTAAGCTAACGCTAAACCCTAGCGGTTATACTACCGATATCATAACCGCTAAAGGATGACAGAGAGCTCCAGAATTGGTTAATGGTGAGAGTAACGATTGCTTAACCGTTAGCTCGATAGTTAGAAGGCTGCAGAAACATGTTATCGGATATCTTAACGGTAACCCTTACCGTTAGCACCACCGTTAGGAACATGCAGAGAGTTTCAGCTAGAGGTTAACGATAGCGTTAGCGATTGCCCTTACTGCTAAGCTACCGCTAACGGGACCAGATCGGGAATTTTTAAGGAAACTTATTCTCCAAGTTTTGTAAACCTATATATACCCTTTTATAATTCATCTAGGGTAACATTCTTACACGTTCTAAGATCCCAAGGCGTAGAGAGAGCCCGTTTCCATTATCCATTACGTAGATAAAAGATCGAGATTGAAGATCAAAGTTCACGAGTTCTAAAGATCCTTTCTTTCGTTCGTGTTCGACAGAGACCCACTTCTTTTCTCTGGAATAACTGGAGATTTACTGCTTTTTCTATATCCAATAAGTACTCTAAACCTTTTTAATTGCTTTCTAGATTAGTTCTTCATTAATTTACATTTTTAAATAACTTGTTCTTTATTTTCAGAGTTTGAGCTTTTGATGCTTGATACTTTAGATTTATTGGGTAATATAGTTCATAATCTCTCATCTTCCAAATTTCATTTTTTTCATTTATTCTTGATAATCTTAGTAATAGTTTGGTCCTTAAATCTTTAATTGTTCTTTAATTTCCAAAACCCTAGTTCATAGCCTTTAGTTAATTAAGTTTTTTAAATTCGAGTTGGTTAAATAGTTTAAGATAATTAGTTCAAGTTAACTAGTTTTAATTAATTGCTCTTGCTTTTCAATTATTAGTTTATAAAATCAAAAACAAACAAAACCCCCAATTATACTTGTTCGTGTGTGACTTTGTGATTAAACAAATATCCAAGATTCCGATTGTTTGTTCCTCGAGAATCGACTCGGTTTAAACTTACCAACCTACAAGTGAGTTCGTACTCTTGCGAGCGAACTTAAACGTTTGACAAATATATTTATAAAAGTAGGTACGGAAAGTTCGAATCATGACTCAACACAAATGATCATCAATTATCCCCCCACAAGTCAAATTATTCAATCTCAAGGCTACAATATCAAGGAATCCACAATCTAATGATTGAATAATTGTCATAACATGATTTAATCATGTAAAGACACATAAAACATTCAAGAACCAAGAATTCATATCAAGTGTTCAACAAAATTCCCCCAAAAAAACTCAATCTAAGTTCAAATTTTGAAGTAGATCATAAATTCAATCTAACAAAATCATCATCATAAACAGTCATATGCAACAACTAACAAGTACCCATGTATAGTCTGAACTAATTCATCAAAAACCCTAAAATTCAAAAATGAAGAACTATAATTGAGAATTTGAAGAATTCATATCTTATTGTTGGATTTGTGATGATGGAGTGGAGTTTTCTTGATGTGGTTTGTGTTTAGAACATAAACTTGTTGATATTTGTAGTACAAATGAAGATTTTGCAAGAGGGGAGGGGCTTTGTGCGTTTGGGAGTAGAGAAATGTAAGTGAGAAAAAAAATTGTTTTTATGGGTTTATACCCGCCTGTGCACTGTTATTGACCTTGCTATTGACCGATAGTTGGGTCGATAATGTTTGCCTTTGAAACATCACACTGTATTGACCTAGTTAGTGGTCGCTAACTAGGTCGATAATGCTTGCCTTCAAAACGGTTGCGACTTGGTTAGTGGTTGCTAGCCAGGTTGATTAAAGTAAAAACCTCAAATTT
>BMAC01000786.1:240529-252905 GCA_014905375.1 Phtheirospermum japonicum | reverse complement strand
GGCCGTCAGCAGGCCGTCAGTATTTCTGACGGGTACGTTAAAGCCGTCAGGATACTGGAATCCTGACCACAAAAATGCTGACGGCCATTATCCGTCAGGAGGCCGTCAGTATAGGGAATACTGACGGATAATGGCCGTCAGCATTGCCGGATTTTTTTTGTAGTGTTCGATGCCTTCCTTTCGTTCGTATCTCTTGCATATGATCAAAAACTTTCATAACATTACAAAAGGAACTAAGAGAGTTGTACAAAACGTGATTCAAGCCGATGTTGCTAATAAAGCACCTCCGGATGAGACATCTACCATTATCTTTGTGTGCCTGCTCAACCCATTGTAGAAGTAGCATATATGTTGGTCTTCGTGATAACCGTGTTGAGGGCACTTTCGCAATAAATCCTTAAATCTTTCACATGCTTCGTGTAATGAATCTCCATCTAATTGGAAAAACTGCGCAATTTTTCTCTTGAACTTGAAGGTCTTACTTGGTGGAAAGAGTTTTATTAAAAAAAATTGACATATCTCGTTCCACATATCAATGGCTCCAACCCAAGTGTGTTGTACCAAAAATTCTCTTTATCCCTTAATGAATATGGGAATAAGCGTAGTCTTATTGCATCTTATGGAACTCCATTCATCTTAATGGTTGATTTGTATATATTTTTGTGTCGTTTTCGTGTGTTTTTGTGTCTTGTTGTGTGTGCTTTAGTTGGGTTTTAGTCATATTTTGTTCCATTTTTCATTATTTCGCGTCTTCGTAGCTTTTGATGTCTTTTTAGTGTTTTTCGTATTTCTCTTTTACTTTTTGTAGATTTTATGTTATTTTGATATTCTTTATTTTAGGGAAGTCAATCAAGCCTAAGAGTGTTCCCGAGGATCACAACTGGCTCGATTTGACGAAAACACGACTCGGGCCCGCGAAGCACAACCATCGATCGATGTGTGCCATCGTCGCCCAATCGACGCGCCATTGACAGGGCCATTTTCCAGCATCAGTGGTCAGACCAATTTTGGCCATTTTGGGCAAAATGACTATTTTGCCCACACTCTCGTCTTTGTAAATAAAACCTTTTTTTTCTCATAATCAAAAGTTCTTGAACCACTTAGGGTTTGAAAACCCAAGATAGCTCCTATTTCTTCTTCACTTCTCTCCATTTCCTTCATGCGTATTTTCAGCTTTTTAGTTTAAATAAAATATAGATTTTTAGGTATTGCACAATTATTGATGAGAGTTCAATTCTAATTTGTTTAGTTTCTCGTTCTAACGATGAAGTCCACCATTGTTAATTAGTAAGCTTTCAATTCCTTTCTTTTATTATTCTAATTTTTTGTTTGTTTGATTATGATTTTCTTGTTAGGATTGTGATGTTCTTGATTCGTAATTATTTTTCTTGTATTTTTCATGATTTCATGTTATATAATTGCTAGAAGTTCATATGATTATAATTATATTTACTCAAAGCTTATTTTCCATTATTGCTTTATTTCAAGCTTTTTGTCTCTTTAATTATGTGTATGCTTGCGTTGAGTTTGAATTGCTGCATTACTTGATGATTGTTGGTTAAAATTCTTGGGTCTAGTGCCTAGATGAGTTTAGAACCATCAATTGGCGTTGTTGGGTGTTTAATCTACATGTTGGGATTGACAACCCCAACTCGTAGATTAAGTGTCGATGAAATGCCGAATGATCGTGGAGACGATTCTAGAGCCCTATACCCACATTTTATTAATCTTTTCAAAGTTTTTGATTTCATTTCTCGTCATTTCAATCGCTGCCTTGGACATTACAACTTTAAAATTAAATTTTGACCATGTGTATAGAATAGCTTTTCTTGTTTTCTCATTCGTGAATCAAAAACGAAAAATTACTTCCGATTAGTCTTCCTCGAGAGATTCATCTTGAGTTAAACTTACCACTTACTACTGCTCTGTTCTCTTGCGGACGAACTTTATATTAATAAAAAGTAAGTGCAAGAAGTTCGATTCAATGGTCCCATATATCTCCAAAAATTGTGCCAAATGCGCATTCGGGTCGTATGTGGCACTTCCTCCAAATTAATTTTGGTGAATCATTGATATCATCCCTATCTTCAACTCGAAGTTGTTGACTTGAATAGCTATACCTCTTGCTCCTCCGTGAGCTTGGTTAGCAACGAGTTGGAATATGGTCTGAATTGTTGGTTCTGCATTTTGCTGAGATTGTACTTCTGATTGTATTAATGCATGAAATGCTTGTATTTGTTGGAGTTGGTTGATTTGGACATTGATATTGTCCGGTTTTCTATCCTTCTTACTTCTCACTCATTTAGACTTATTTCATCTACAAGTCGTATCGATTTCCCGATCGATGGGTTCCAAAGGTTCCACTTTAGAATGTGTGCACATGAACCACCTGTAATTCAACAATTATAAACTCCAATAAACGTATAACCAATGTTTAGATTAATACAAACTTATCAATTATATTATTATCGAATTGAATAAAATGGTCCCCAACAATGGCGCCAAAAACCTGACCGCTCCCCATTTTCACTATGGATTGGTTCAAGTAATAAAAACTTGTTCATTCAAATACTCTACCTAACTACAAGTATACAATGTAGATATAGTACAGAATAAGCAAGGTCGAATCCCACAAGAACTTCATAATGATTCAAATTAACAAGTAATAGGATATAGATAACTTAATTTTATCTAAATGAAATAAAAGTGGATTCGGTTGGGTCGTTACAAATGACAATTATACTACTAAAAATTATAAACTATGTAAAAATGAGATCAAAGGACAATTTGTAAGATTTAAGAAATTCAAATGATAGATAGTATTTCAGGGTTTGGTTTCACGGTGATCTCTCAATTCTGTTCATTTTAAATTAATCAAGTATATTTTGATTCAATTCACTATAAGTCAATCACAATAGTAGTTTAATCCTTCTCTCGAAGTGATTAAACTATAAATTTAAAGTGTGAAACAACGTATCTGTTTGAATTCATACTTAGAACTCCAAAAGGATTAGAAGATGTACGACTTTAAGTATTTTATTTAAAGGGGTGTACGACTACAGTATTAATCTCAAACCTCTCGATCTTGTTGATTAAAGTGTTTCGTGTTTGAAAGCCTACTGATAAAAATTGTCTCTCAATTTATAATTTATCAAGCTAGTAGTTTTAAAAAGGTTTCCAATCAATCAAAACGTAAGAAACGCAAGTAATTATTTATTACTTATGATCATGAAATTAAAACATGAAATAAGAAAAGGGATTATACTTGAATTGAAAGAAATATCATAACATTATTCAATCATTGTTATTACAAACTCCAAAATATAGAAACTTAGCTAGACATGTTTCACAATTCATTCACACAATTCATCGAACACATAATAGACATAATGAGAAGTAAGGATAGAAATAACCAAAAATGATTGATGTTGATCCTTGACTCCGAATGTCTTTCACTCTCAAATTCACAATTTTGAAACTAAAATATATTGAAAAATTATACAAAGCTTTCTAAGATGATAAGATGGCGAAGACTTGATTTTGTAGATGCACCTCTAGACAACAACCAAGGCACATTTTATAATAAAAATAAAATCTTGCCCATTAACTCTGATTTTGGGCCATTTTTCAATGCATGTTGACCCATTATCAATCAGAATATTGACTGATATTCGAGTCGATAATATGTGCCACAAAAATAAGGTATAGTAATCGACCAATAACATGGTTGATAGTGAGTCTCTGGGTCCTATTAACTTGTGGGTTGCGTGGGCTTGCTCCAAACTTGGTCCAATGGCCTCTTTTCTTTCTTATCTTCGGCCCAAAGCTTCAATATGATCATCTTTAAGCCCTAACAATCTTCAAAATCCTTCAAAAACAACAAAAAATGTACCAAACAAATAATAACGCCTAAATAATAAATTTTTTGTGAAAATACATTATATATGCACAAAAAGAATTGAGACCTAACTAATACAAATCGTGTTTATCACTTGCATTATATTTGGGGTAGATATGACTTGTGTTTGGTACATTTTGAGTCAAGAAATTCATTTCTCAATTAGATTTCTAGAGAAATCACTCAAATACTTTATATTAGGTCAGTTACAGTCATTGGTCAATGCAAGAGACATATTTAACATAGTAAGTGGGTATGATCTAGTTGTCGACTAATAAAGAAGAGATAAATAAACCATTAGGATAGACACTTGGATAAATCTTAATCTTAATCGAGTGATTCGTGATGAAGGGAAGAGGTTATGATTCGCTAGGTTCAGATAAATGTTCTTTATATATTGAGTTCTTCCAACTAATTCGTCTAGGAGTTTTGCTTGAATCATTATTCGATTCGTGCAATATATAAAGGCTTATAGGATCACACTATATGCGATTACCTTTTCGATTATCAAGAAAGTATTATATATCCATTGGGAATTGTAATATATAATTGTTAATGATCATGATGTTAATTTTTATTTGATAGAAGTTATTTAATTAAATTAAATAAGATTTGTATTTCAATATATAGGTTATATTAATAAAGATACTTGAACCATAACTGTTTTGAACTCATGTCTTGCACAGTCCAACCATTTTTAGCATTAGGGTTCTACCTAGTATAAATGTAACATGAAGTCATAAGTTGCCTTATGAGTTTTTAGACAACATCATAAAAAACGCGTGCTCGTGTTAGGACTTGTGACTCAGAATCCTTCCTCGAGCCTTCTGTGAGATTTCTAAATTTCTCCACGGTAGCAATTTACTAGCTTTCTTCATCCACGATAATAATAAACTGAAATTGAAGTTTAGATGAATATATATTAAATTAATCATCTCCCTGAAAGATTCCTATTCAATGTGTCTAGCTACAAAGCTTCGGGTTGACATGTTATTTTCTGGTGGTTTGAATGCTTATATGGCGAATTTTGGAGGATTGAAAGCTTACAAAACTATATGAATTCTAATATCTGCCTAATTTAATATTATATTTTTATTATAGTTTGCTTAATTTAATATTTTCCTTTCATTAACCTAATACACAAATATAAAAAAAAGACATGTAAAATCTCGGGGAAAAATCTAAATTAGTTATAATAATTAAAAGACAAACTACATATACTATAGTGTTGCAAAAAAAAAAAAATTTAATGAAAATAATTTAAATAAGTTGTACTTATAATAAAAGTTAAAAATAATTTATTTTTATAATTATATATATATAATATAAGTAAATTACGAGCTCCATGCAATAACTTAAGTATGCAAATAAATATTATTAAGGAATTAAATCTAAACATAAAATTATATAATAATTATAATTAATAAACGGTGATTAGACAGGTACAATGCGATACAGGTTGAGAATATGAAATCTATTGAATTTTTCTAAGCATGTAATTTAAAATTATTAACGAATTTTAAAGATTAATAGATAAAGGTATATAATGATAATATTATACACGCGTTGAAAATGTGATAGTTTTAGAATCTTTCTAACTATGAAATATAACTATTAACGAATCTAAATCTACATATTCAACATATAAAATTATTAATAAATACTTATTAGATATCGATACAAGGCACGAGTTAGAATATTATATCTTTTGAATTTTTGATTTTTAGATTAATAAGCACCATATTTATTACAAATATTTTTGTATTTATCTTTTGATAAATTATGTGTAACACGTACGCTATATCACCTCTAAATACTAATTATGACAAGCCTTAACCTATTTGTTGCCTAATTGTAACTATGTTTAACTCATCATCTTCTTTTCGGTTCGGAGAGTATCGCCTTCTGGTGCTTCTTTTTTATATGAAGCAATTTTATAATGATTGTGTTTATTCTTATATTACTATTTAGTCTTTATATTTTAAATAATTATATAGAGTTTTTTAATATTTTACCACTAATTTTATAAAATTTTAGATTTATTTTTTGTGTTTTATAATTTTGAAAAATATTAATCTTCAAGTTTATTGAATAAGTATTTTATATATTTATGAGTTTTTAAACTCTTATATACATATATATATATATATATATATATATATATATTTTGTAGGAATAATCTTATTAAATTTTAACTTATAAGTTAAAAAAAGAACTCTAAGCTTTTAGATTTATATTAACTTTTTTTTCTTAAAATAAATATAGTTAAATAACTTAAAAAAGTCTATAACTAATTGTGTACATCACAAAGGTAAAAGCCTTATTGCCAAGAATGATTTTAAAATAAAATAAATAATGTTATAGTTTGTGTGTATTCTTTCCAGTTTTAACTTTTTTACTCTTAATTAGCATTACTCTTTTACAAATCTCGTGTAATACTCGGGTTGTAATATATATAGTATGTGATATTAATATATTTAACTCATTTCAGAGTTTAAATAAATCTAAATAAGTTATGAAAAGTAATATATATATATATATATATATATATATATATATATATATATATATATATATATATGAGTGGATTCAAATGGGAACCATGTCATTATATGTGAACCTGCGAACTAATGCTTTTATTATACAATCATGTTGCTCTATTGATATTCTAGTTATATACACCAGCAGTGCTTTTATTATACAATCCTAATACTTTTAATCAAATAAGGAAATACACAAGAAATCTAATCCATTTATTTAATTAGATCTAAGGCCCATAATTGACCCTAGGTTCACATATAAGGACATGGTTCTCATACATGGTTCTCATTTGAACCTAATCCTATATATATATATATATATATAGGGGTGGGTTCAAATGATAACCATGTCATTATATGCGAACTAGTTTTTTT
This sequence comes from Phtheirospermum japonicum, assembly GCA_014905375.1. Taxonomy (NCBI): domain Eukaryota; kingdom Viridiplantae; phylum Streptophyta; class Magnoliopsida; order Lamiales; family Orobanchaceae; genus Phtheirospermum; species Phtheirospermum japonicum. The sequence goes on along the minus strand of BMAC01000786.1, from coordinate 246,092 downwards.
ATTATATACCAGCAGTGCATTTATTATACAATCACAGTACTTTATTAATATTTTAGTTATATATACCAGTAGTGCTTTTATATTATACAATCCTAATACTTTTAATTAAATAAGGAAATACACAAAAAATCTGATCTATCCATTTAATTAGATTTAAGGCCCATAATTGACTCTAGATTCACATATAGGAATATAGTTCTCATTTGAACCTAATCATATATATATATATAAATTAAAAATTATTTAAAATAAAACTTCAATATATACTTAAAAAATTACTAACAAATGTAACCTAAGCATCGAAACAAATATTATTTGGCACGATATAACACATCACATGTCAAACACAATTAATTGACGGTATATAAAAATAGTGATGAGACTAGTACGAGACACTGATACAATATTGGTATTATAATCTAATGTCATAAATATTCGTATGTTAATTTTTGAAATATATTTAAGACACAAATTCAATTTGACACAAGTTGAAAAAATGACCTTCAAAATATTTTGAATTACCCATGCTTCAAGACTTTTTCAGTTCTATAATTATCGTGCATTCTTGAAAAGTGTCATTTTATAACTCATGTGTAACGCATAGGTCATCTTTATGTTGCATATTGATAGTTAAGAGTAAAAAGTTAATGAAAATTCTTTGATGCGATAAGAATGAAATAGTTGTATTTCGTTTCTTTGAATAATTCAAATTGATATTTTTGTTCTTTCAAAATCTACGTACACGCGGTTTTCAAACTAGTTGTATATAAACATAAAAGTATATATTCAAAAATTAATTAAAAAAGATAATATTATTTTAAGAAAATAAATTGAATAAGTTAATATGTGAGATTTAAAACTTGGAATTAAATGATGCATTTGTTTTGGGATTGAGATTGTCAGTAAACCCATTCCGACTCTCAAAAAACCCAGAACAACATGAGGTTGACGGGGCAGGTCAGGGTCTCAGTACCCGCCCCGCCCCATTGTCATCCATACTCTAACTATTTCGAAAATTAGAATCATGTTTGTTTACGATTTTTCATTGGAAATCATCATTTTCGGTTTTCATTTTCACATCAAAATATTTCAAAATCAACCACTCACATCTAATATTTAAGGTTGGGGACTACCACTATCACCAAGATTTATTTTAAATATTATTATTTTTAAATTATATCAATGTAATAGGACCGGCAATTTACAATCTTATTAAGACTATATTATATATTCAAATTAAAATATTAAAAATGAAACCCACCACTAACAACTTTAAATTTATTATATATAAAAAAATTATTACAAAAATACTCATTCAAATATAATCTCAGTTTTCACCCAAAAATCAATAAATTTCCATTCATCATTTTTTTCATTGGAAATTGAGATGGAAACACATCCATGCATCACCTTCATTTTTTAAACGAATGAATTGCGGTCGGTTTTCTGAAGCCCTCAACCAGTTGTAACTAACAAAGACGAGATGGATGTGCACCATGCATTGTGCACCCAATTCCTTATGTGAGATAATATATGTATGTTATATGTTATGAATATGATTGTTATATGTGATAAATATGGTTGTTGGCAACACGAATTTTTCTATCAAAGTGGTCATCGAGATCTGGTCGAAGAGAAAATGTAAGTGAGCGCCGTCAAAGTGGATCAATGAGATTATTAGGCGGGTCCGTCGAAATGAAATAAATATGTATGTTTTTTATGCAACAATATATGTATGTTATGTGCGACAAATATTCAAAACACATATATAATTAATATAAAACATACATATTAATCACACGTAACATTTATATTTTTCACCCATAATCCACATTTATCGTACATAAAATCCTCGAAAACATACATATCTGCACAAGATATTACGTGAGAAAAGGGGGTAAATTGTAGAATTTGCCAACATAGACCCAAATAAAAATAAAATGAAATAAAATAAACTCATTTGCATCGCACTCATCTATATGCCAACTAGTAATACTCGATTTCCCGACGAAAATCATCGTCCGTACTACCTAAGGAGTGCCAATGTTAATTCTTATTTTAGCTTTTTACCGGCATAAATTAATTATGAAAAGGAATATCACTACGTAAATTTCCCTTTATTTTTTTCCCCGCGGATTTTGGGTAAATAATTTATTTTATATTTATATTCATTTTACTTGAAAAGTTTGCTCTATATATATTGTTCAATTGTTTTTACCGATGTAATATTAGCATGTCGCTAATTACGTAATTGTTGAAAATCATATAAGTAACAATCACATTAAGATTAAAAAAGAAAATCGAAGAATTTTATATATGAGCAAATGACAATTTTATCTCACATGATAGAATTTGATAGAATATTCCCCATTCTCGAAAAGATATGTGCAAAACCTGTGAACTTAAATGGAAAAAAAACACCCGTCTCTCTGTTGAACAGGGTAAAAAATTGTTAAAAAGACTATAATTCAAAGGGTAAATAAGGGGGAAAAAGAAAATACGTCTTCTTTCCACATATATAAATATATTTTTTTCGACTTTCCAAGGCCATCTCCATCACCCCATAAAAATACAAAATGAGAGAAATAAAAATAAAAATAAAAATAAAATTAAAATTAAAATTGGTACGTACCATACACGGCACCGCTTGTTTGGGGAGGAGGAAAAGCTTGACCCGCCAATATGGTTAGCCTTTCGTGAGTGTTTTTTCATCACAAAAATCTCTCCAAACACCGTACACTGCTGATGTCATAATGAAGTATTCAAAAACAAATGAGATTCATGGAGAAAAATAAAATGAAGGAACAGTACTTTATTAAAAAAAAAATCATAAGCAATATATTTTCTCTACCGTAATGAAAAATATAAAATTCCTTTGGTTCGAGCACAAATGGAAGATTTTCAAAAATAGGCTTTTTAAATTGTTGAAATTCATATACTTGTGCGTTTATCTTTTCTTTTAAAATTTTTTAATACCAACAATTTTTTTAATGTAAACGAATATATTTATACAATAACAATAAATAAACGAAGAAAAATATGAAAATTTTACAGTTGATCCATATCTAAGTTCAACAGTTTTTCATTCAATTACACAACTTAAAATTTATTTGAATTAACATGAAACCATCACTGTTATCTAACTGTAAAACTAAAAATGGAAAACCGAAAATCCTAAACCAAAGAATATCCAATTGTAACCTTAGTGTTGCCTCTTCTTGGTCATCTTTCACAATATTCGCTCACGATTTACTTTCAAAGCAATTTCTTCACATGTCCTCGTCATATCAATGGATCCAAACAAAACTCCGGTTTTGTCACACATCAGACCGTACGACAAATCGCCACGTGTTGGGCCTACAAATAGACACGGAACAAAAGCATTAATGTATACTTGCTTGCACATGCATTGCTATCGACAAGTAACCGGGACAAACGTTCTTTTCAGACGCGTTAAATCATTTCTGGGCTCCTCCCTATTTTCGGACTTTCTATGGTCATTATATTTTACGTACCAGGGCTGCGCTTTATTGTGAACCAGTCATGTCATAGTTAATATCAATTTGCGTATCCAAAATAAGAAATGGGTCTTAGTCTAATATTATATACAGTGTTTACAGCGTTCCTTAAACAGAAATCGGTGTTCTATATTAATATTATTATATATATACAGTCCTGGCTAATTTTTACAGGATCCCGTGCTTCTTTATTACTTTCAAAGTGGGCCCCAAATAAATGGTGTTGGGTTCGGTAAAAGAAGTCTTTCTTTCTTTTTTTACCTTTTTGGTTTTTGCAATATGACGTCAATTGTTTGTCACGTAAGTGTAACTATCAGTAATTGTGAAAGGCCAAAAAAAAAAAAGTTTCAAGAAAAATAAATAAATCAGTGCACTGTTGATTGTGGGAGAGTCCGAGAGTGAAGTGTGTGGTAGTAGGCCGGGATGAGCGCATGTGGCCGACAAGTACCAAACCTGCACGTTATGTTCGGTAATTCAGTTTCATTGTCAACAATTTCATTATCGAACACGAATATGTCCTATATACTTCTTTTAAACTCATGCTTTTATTCCATTAGAATTATAAATATTTGTGCCACTTTTTTTCCAAGTGATAAAACTAAATTGATTGGTTACCAAGAATATGGGGTACTAATCTCAAATAAAGATCAGCGACCTGAAACTACTTCTAAACTCGTCACAGCGACCTGCCAAACCCTTCACGAATCTCTTGGTTGGTCATGCAAAACAACGCCTTGGACGGGGTCAGATTTCGAGCCCGGTCTAGGCCCTCCGATACTTAAGTCAAAAGCAAGTCACAACTCAACTCAAAACACTCACACTATGATAAAGCAATATAAGGCGATAAGGAAAAATTGTTTTTTTGGTCCATTATATTGTACACTTTCTAATTTAGAACCAAGATATTGTCCACTATCAAAACACATCCACGAAGTTGGCAAAATCATAAAAAATGGTACAAAATTATCCCGATCGGGCTTTTTTGCTGACGTGACGTAATTCAATAATTTCTTATCATTTTTTTTTAAAACATTAATTGAACAAAAGAACATGAGAAAGAAATCAATTTTGAATAATATGTATTTATAATTATTTATGAATAATTATGTTTATAATATATATATATATATATATAAAATATTTATTATAATATTATGTATTTATAATATCATTACTCATAAATATAATCTACATTTATAAATATACTATAATTATTTATAAATATAATTTATAAACTAATTTACATATTAAATTAATATTATATTTCTTGAATAATATGTATTTATAATTATTTATGAATGATTATATTTATAATCCTCCTATTTGTTAATTGTGTTGACACCTCGCTGAGGTGTCAACTTGATAATAATTCAATTGACATGTGTCTTTTTTATATATTACCCAAATCTGATGTGGAATATTTGTGTTCATTCTAATTATTTATTTCCTTTTGTAAAAAATTATCCTAGGTATAAAATAGAGGATTTTTTTTCATAGGTTCATCTCTCATTTCATCCTTTTTTTTTTCCAGACGTTCTGTCCCATCCCTTCGTCCTTTTTCTCTCATCTCATCCACCTTCTTTCCCTTCCTTCATCATTTCGGTCTTTTTTTTTCCCAGCCATTGTCTCCCATCTTTTCATCCTTCCATAAGCCTTTCTAAAAAAATATTGCTACCCACGTTCTTTAAGGTCGTCATATTTCCAATTAATTACTCCATGGTAAGTACTTTATTTTTATCCCATCTATTTCGATGTATATTTTTTCTGATGCGTTATTATTATTTTTTTTTTCTATTTTTGATTTGAACAACTATCGTATTTAATCTTTTTTTTCTCGATCTGTTATATTGTTTGTTCTTTTTTTTTTTTTTTTACTTCTGTCCTTCTCAATTTTTCCTGGCAAATAGATCCGGGAATAAACAGATTACAACACAAATATTTGGTGTACATATCTGTATTTGGGTGCGGATCTGTTATATTGTTTGTAATTGAATGTCTCTTTCAATCCAAATATTTGGTGTACATATCTGTATTTGGGTGCGGAT
>BMAC01000786.1:224862-238709 GCA_014905375.1 Phtheirospermum japonicum | reverse complement strand
ATTTCTGAAATTTTGTTAAGTTTGTGTTAATGGTAAACTAGAAATTTGAGTGAATAATATGAAAATTTATTGATTTATAATGAAAATGCATATTTAGATTGTGTGATTATCTTGATTTGTGTGATTAAAAAATTAGTTGTATTCATAGTATTAATGAACTCTTATAAGCGTATTACCAACAAATAACATGTATCTCCCTTACCTCAAAATGGATTATTCTATTAGTAGTGGGGAAAAACATTATGATGTAATTTCTTTAATTATTAATTGAGAAGAACTTCAAAATGTAATGAGATTTGAGGTTACATGCTCAGATTTGGTGTTCAGATTTGAGGGATTGGGTTGATTTTTTTAAATTATGAGTTTTTTTTATTATATGACTATATTCAATTTCCATGAATTATAATTCCATGTTTTTGTGAAAAAAGCAGTCGTTTTCTAAAAAAGAACCCATCTTAATTAAAGATTTAAAACTTTAATTTAACCATTTAGAATGAAAACAAACATCAATTCTTTTTATGTGGCAAAAATTTAAAATTTTAATTTTTTATCTATACCTTTGGAATGAAAACATCTCAAGTTATATGTAAACATTAATTAATAATAAAATATTTTATTATACTGAGATATTTATAAAATATTGAGTTAAACTAATGTTTTCAAGATTTTTATTTTCTTCTATTTTCTTAATTCTCCATTAATTAATTTGAACCCTGAAAAACTCAAGTAGAAACCATATCACATCAAATTAAAATCACAAATTGCAAATGAAACTCACAAATTTAAAATACAAATCAAAAGAGAAAAAAAAAACTCATGAATAAGATGCAAATTTAGATCTAATTATTTCCAACTCCATTACATGCTACATAATATATTTATTTTATTTAGGTTATATAATTATCACTTTTTCTTACAAATTCGTGTCACACGATACTTATATACATCAATTGAATTATATTTATGTTTCATTTGAGTGACTAATTCATTTTTTTCAAATTGATAATTATTTATCAAAGTCCACATATCATTTTCCAACAAATTGGAATCATTGTTAATAAGATAGTTTACTCTCTGAACTTAATATTTTTGAGAAATATATTGTGTGTTTTTATGCTTTTCTTTGTCACAATGCCCATGTATTATGCGGGGTTACTAATGTAACAAATAGTAAGATAAAAGATAAGAAACTGTGCAATGACAAGAGTTATCTATGTATTATAACTTATTATAAATAAATTAATTTTTATTGGTTTCACATCTGTTTTATTTTTGTAGTCCATTCTATAATTAATCGTGGGAAACATAAAATACAAACATTCACAATTGTTTCAGATGTTACTCGAAGATTAAATACCAGTTTTGAAACCTTAACCGTCTTCAGCAAACGGGCCATATCAGTTATTCCGATATGCCTTTGCACGACAGTTCTTTAATGACTGGTGGAAATAACAAACTTATCCAACAAGAACTTAATTTTGATAGATGTCTTTTTAAAGTCGAACTTCAGAAATTATGCTCATCATTAACAGATGAACAAATGACAATCTATTCCAAAATATTAAGTGCTGCAAAAAATGACAAGGATGGTATTTATTTTGTATACGGTTATGGGATATAGGTAAAACCTTCATTTGGCGAACATCATCTGCTGCTTTACGCTCCAAAGGTGAAATTATTCTCAATGATGCTTTGAGTGGTGCTTCCACACTTTTGCTTCCAATTGGTAGAACTGCACACTCTCGATTTGGAATACCTTTAGCCATAACCGAAGATTCAACGTGTACAATGAATACGTGATGTCAATTATTCCAGGTGACGAAAGAGTATATCTTAACTCTGACATAATTTGAAAAACATATATAAATGGAGTAGCTCAACATCAAGTGTACTCGACAGATTTTCTAAACACGATAAAGTGCTCCGTAATCCCCAACCATATTCAGAAGTTAAAAATTGGAGTTCCGATTATGTTGATTAGAAACATGGATCAAGCTTCATGGCTATGTAATGGTACTAGATTAGTTGTTAGGAGATCGTATTATCGAAGCAAAGATTTTTTCAGGAACTAATGTTGGGAGGTTTACATCCCACGAATGGCATTGAGCCCTTTGGATAGTAGGGTTCCGTTCAAATTTCAAAGGAGACAGTTTCAGCTTATTGTTTATTTCGCAATAACTATAAAGAAGAGTCAGGGTCAAACTCTTTCTATTATGGGTTTGTATTTGCCAAGACCAGTTTTAGCTACGGTAAACTCCACGTTGCAGTCTCTCGATTTAAGAGTCGTAAAGGATTAAAAATCTCAAGTTGTGACAACTATGGTAATATTGTTAATAAGATTGCAGATATTGTTTATAAGGAAATTTTTCAAAACCTCAAGTGGACAATTTCAATAAGTTGTATTATTAACTATAATTTAATATTTAAGTTTTTTGCTTATGTTAGTATGTTTTTTTTTTTTTTTGATATGCCCGCGTACACGCGGGTTTTCCGAACTAGTATAATATATATATGTATATATATATATATATAATTAATAATATTATGTTTATTAATTTAATAATATTATGTTTTATTATGTTTATATATAATGTTTATAATTATTTATGAATAATTATATTTATAATATATATATATATATATAATATTTATTATAATATTATGTATTTATAATTAATAATATATTTTTTGAATAATATGTATTTATAATTATTTATGAATAATTATATTTATAATATATATATATATATATAATATTTATTATAATATTATGTATTTCTAATATCATTATTCATAAATATTATCTAAAACTATAAATTAAATATAATTATTTATAAATTAATTTACATATCTAATATATATTAAATATATATTTTTTTATTTAAAAAATATAAAAAATATTTTTGGACAATTTTTGATGAATTGACCAACTTAGCAGATGTGATTTGATGTTGGTCAATGTCACGTACGTTTTTTGGAATGTGGCCAATATAATGGACCAAAATTGATTTTTTTCTCAGGTTTTATTGTTCAATTAATGTTTAAAAATAAATAAAAAATGATAAGAAATTATTGAATCACACCACGTCAGCAAAAAAGCCCGATCGGGATAATTTTGTACCTTTTTTGATAATTTTGCCAACTTCGTGTATGTGTTTTGATAGTGGACAATATCTTGGTCCTAAATTGGAAAGTGGACAACATAATGGACCAAAAAAGTAATTTTCCCTAAGGCGGTAACAATATGATACGACAAGTACAATGAAAAATATACACCTCCTTTTATAGGGATAAGAGAAGTGCCCCCCAGTTTAGGGTTACCTTCTCTCACCATAATTCCATAAATACCAGGACACTACAACTAACTCAAAATTAGGATTCTTCATATATGTTAAGTTCCAATAAATAATAAATCTCTTACCGTAATAGGCCTGAGCCTATTATTCTTTCCATATGGCCCGCCTAGGACTATATACACTTCTCATATTAAGCCCACAGGCTTGATATTCACAAAACCCATAACCGAGCTCAAACACTTCACAAAACACAAAAGGTCGCGACCTTATATGAGAACTCTTCCTCATACTCCAGGTCGCTACTCCATAAACCAACTCGCTCGCTCTTCCACTGAAACCATTCAGCTCGCTCACCTTCCAGAGGAACACCCTCTCTAGGAGATGAGGTCGTTTACCACAAATACACTCATATATCAAATAATATCACGCATGGACATTTTGGTCCGTATCAGCTAGTCCCCCATGTTCTATCTGATTGAGGCACAAAATCAGGTAGGACATGTAAAATAGAATCAAAAGAGAACAACAACCACTAAAAACAACAATAAAACATAAACACATAAACAAATCACTACCCCACTTTACCAGGCCGTATTTCAAAATCACATAACTCGGAAAGTCGAGCTATAATACTAATCATCCCACTGTAAATTACCAAGTATAACGGCGACCGTCAAAAGTTCAGCTCGCTGAACTTGCTTCTTCTTAAGATAAAATGATCACCTCGTAATAGACGACCTACGAGTCCCCAGACCAAGTCCCTAGACTCGACCTGAAACCATACAGCGTTCATTCACGACCTGAAGTTATACTCGGACTCAATAATATAAGAAAATACAATCATATGCCTTTGAAAATTAAAAACATCATAAGCCATTTACTCGACCTAAAACAGATCGACCAAGAAAACATTCCATACCACAAACCATAATCATCACCTTATAACCATAACCATTTCGTTAGCTCGCCAAGATCCCATACCATAATCCATAATAGTCAATCAAGGCCCAAGATTGCATTAAGCATAAAAGCACAAAACCCATAAAATCATAAACCATAAAGACATCATCGACCTAAAATAGGTCGGCTAGTAAATCATTGTACCCACAAATCATCACTAACCCAATAAAAGTATCAACCCATTCCATATAAACCATCACCAACCTAACAAAAGTGTTAGCCCATAACACACTTCATAAAATATTTGCCGAATCAAGCAAGAACCATATCAAATCACACATGACCAAGAAAAACCATTCAATTTCCCAAATTCGAATAAAACAGTTAGACCGTACACAATCCAATTATAGTCATATGACAATAACATGGGACTGAAAACTACTCAGTCCCCCATGTTTAATTAATGCAAGCAAAATAAAACAACCAGGCCACATCAACTCAATAAAGCTCGCCTATGTAGTCCCCCAAGTTAATACAGACAAGTAGTCCAACCAAGTCATCCACAAAAAGTAAATGTCAAATAAACCTAATTTGCACACAGGTCACACGAATTCGTAACCAATCACAATCATATTTTCTATCCTCATAGACTATGAGATTCAAAATAATCACACCACGAATCACAAAAAAGAACAACTTCTCATCACAAAAAATAACTTCTCAACACTACTTCTCATCACAAAAACACAACTTCTCAACACTACTTTTCATTACAAAAACACAACTTCTCATCACTAACTCTTGTGCGGGAGAAGTGTGTTAGTTTAGTATACTGGAAGAACATGTCTTTATATACTTATACTAATTATTTATGATGATATGAAATGGTTTTGCAGTCACTGTTTGCATTTTAGTTTATTTTATATAATCATTCTAGTGCAAATGTTCCATATACATACGTTGTAGATGATATGGTGTGGGGAGTCACATGGTAAGATCATATCATCGGAACCTTGTATTTTATTAAATGCTCACGGCATAGATGGTCCTGAACACACCATCGATAAACCGTAGGATAATCTAACAAGTCAGTTTATCTTGATTGACTGATTATTCTAGTACACACCGTGTAGTGTATTTGAGGAAAGGATCGCGATAGGATACTATTCTCTGTCTCTGACCCAAATAGTGAGAGAATAAAGATCCACAGAGTTTGGGTTCTGAACTCATGTGATGTTGCCGATCATATTCTTGTACTAATCATTGCTTTGATTTATCAATGGGTGAGATTTTTTCGTAGATCAATAGATTCGATATTTTGGGCAATGTCAGTTCATGTATGATGAGTCGAATAGTATGCATGAGCACCGTGTCCTGGTGCGCCAGGTTGATGATGTTCTCTTGAGGAAACACAAGTGCATGATGAAACCCTGCAGATGGAATTTATTCCGTGCATGAATAAAGCTTGTGTGGTACTACTCAAGGTTTTAGAAGTTAATTAATTATAGCTGTCAGAGGCTTACATAATTAATTAATTAATGAACATTAAATCTTAAACACGGGGAATGGCTGGACTAAAGAGGAAAGCTTATTCAGAAATATGTATTAAATTGGTAGGTCAGTTTTACCTTTTAGTGGAATAAAAGTAAAACTGAATTTATTTAATTATATCCTAAGTTTATTGGATATTAGAAATTAAATAAATTAATGGGCCAATTTAATATTCTTCTAGATCCTTGTTGTAGCCCAATATGACTGTAAGTGGACTGGAGATGGAACATGAGATAGAGGTCTAAACCCAGTAGGGTTTGGAGGCTTGATTTTTGAAAACCCTAGTATAAATAGGGGTGTAATTTTCGAAAATCACACACATATTTACACAAAAAATCAGCCCCTCTTGGTTCTTACCTGATCTCCATAGAATTCACAATCTTGTCTGTAGTATACAGCACACTCTGTATCAGATACGCAGTCCGGGAATACAACAGAAGATCCGGGAGTTGAATCTACTGTAGAAACTCGACGGCTTTGAGGGAGAGGAGAGGCGCCGAATTCATCTTCACTCAACAGCAAGATAAGACCTTTGATCTTGTTCTCAGACCGTCTGATTATTGTAAGTGGATTCAATATTTATGTTTCCGCTTTATTAAATTTGAATCTGCCGTGCATGTTTTAATCGGGACGTGTGAATACATTCATATGAATGAAAATATGATTTACATGAACACATAACTAAAATATGAATATCCAAAAGATCCTGCGGGGTTCAATTCGAGAGAACCCCAATAATTAGTATCCAAAAGAACCATCGAACTGATGAGCTATCAGCTGAGATAGGCCCATACCTTTCTTGCTCCCAGATCGCCTGCCATTTTGATACCCTGCAACACAGCCTCATACTCAACCTTATTATTGGATGCTTTATACCCCAACTTGATCGCGAACTCCAAATTTTCTCCTTCTGGGATGATTAACACGACACCTTGCCCTTGCCCCGACACCATAGTCGAACCATCAGTGTACAATGTCCATGCTTTGACTTCCTCACTCACATCAAATGGTCGCACCATCTCCTGCAAAAAATCTGTCAATACCTGCGCTTTGATAGCTACCCTCGGTTCATACATTACATCGTATTCACTCAGTTCCACAGCCCACTTCACCAATCTCCCAGACACATTAGTATTACTTAAAACTTGCTTGTGGACTAAATTAGTACGCACCTTCACCCTGTGACTTAAGAAATACGGCCTCAACTTCCTTGCCGTACAAATCAATGCAAAACCTCTTTTTTCCAGCTCGAAATATTTCAGCTCAGCTCCTCGTAACATCCTACTAATGTAATAAATAGGCCTCTACATGCCCGCCTCTTCTCTTATCAACACTGAAATTAGCGCGACCTCCCCTACCGATATGTATAAAATCAGGTCCTCCCCAGGCATTGGTTTAGTCAACAGTGGTATCTCAGCCAAGTACCTCTTTAGTTCTTCAAATGCATCAGCAGCTTCCTTCGTCCATTCGAACCTGGATCCCTTCCGGAGTGCTCTAAAAAATGGAACACCCCTTTCTGCGGACCTGGAAATAAAACGACCGAGCCCTGCAATGCGACCTGTAAGTACCTGTACGTCCCGCACTGTGCGAGGATGTGGCATCTCCAGAACAGCTCGCACCTTTTCTGGATTAACTTCAATCCCTCTCTCCGTTACCATATAATCCAAAAACTTTCCAGACCGCACCCTTTTTAGGATTAAGTTTCATCCCATATTGTCTTAGTATAACAAATGTCTTCCTTAAATCCTCCACATGAGATCCTGCCTCATTGCTCTTGACCAGCATATCATCAACATAAACCTCCATAGTGGACCCTAACAGATCTTTAAACATCTAATCCACCAATCTCTGATAGGTCGCTCCAGCGTTCTTCAAGCCAAACGGCATGTACACAAAACAGTATGTCCCCGTAGACCTAACAAAACTCACTTTGGGCTGATCTTCCTGTGCGAGAGGTATTTGGTGATACCCCTGTGAAGCATCCATCATGCTCAACAACTCGCACCCTGAAGTTGAATCTACTAGCTGATCAATCCGTGGCAGAGGGTAATGATCCTTCGGGCAAGCTTTATTTAGATTGCAAAAATTTACACACATCCTCCATTTTTGAGCCGGCTTTGGCACCATCACGACATTATACAAATATTCAGGGAATTGAATTTCTCTTATATGACCTGCCTTCAGTAATTTTTGCACCTCCTCCTCGATCACCTTATCCAGCTCAAGCCCGAAATGTCTCCTCTTCTGCTTTACTGACTTCGCCTTCGGGTCTGCATTTAAGTGATGTTGTGCGACCTCAGGTGATACTCCTGTTAAATTCTTGTCCCCAAAGGCAAAAATATCTCAAAATTCTCTTAATAACCCCACCAGCTTGTCTTTCATTGTTTCCGGCAATAAGGTTCCCATCCTCGTAGTGTACTCTGGGCGACCTTCCTCTAATAAAATCTCCATCAACTCCTCATGTGGTCGAACCGAGTTCTCCTGTTCTTTCATTTTTTTTGCACTAAGTACTCCTTCTGGCCGATCATCATCCCTCTCGGGTTTGTTTTCAACTAATCCCTTCTTGACCATCATCTGATAGCACGACCTCGCTACTTGTTATTCCGAAATGACTTCTCTCACTCTGTCCCCTACTGGATATTTGATGCTCATATGATAGGTCGAGGTTACTGCCTGGAATGCATTGAGGGTAGGTCGACCTAGTATGGCATTATATGTCGACCTCCCTCGGACTATCAAAAATTTCATACTTTTCCTTGCTCGCAACTCATCCTTCCCTAATACCACTGTTAGCGTCAGCTCTAATTCAGTGATTACCTGTGCCCCATTGAACGCATAAATAGGAATATTCACAGATCGCACCTTGGTCTCCAACTTCATTTGTTCGAGACAATCTGTGTATATTATGTTCACTGAGCTCCCGTTATCCACAAAGATCCTGCCGACTTCATATCCTGCCACCTCATCTTCGATTACCAATGCATTGTTATGGTCCTCTTGTAGCCCGCGTCGCTCATTAGGGCCAAAAGAAATGATCGGTCCCACGACTTGAGGTCGCTGACTCACACTAGCGACTTCCCATTGTCCCAGACGAGCTAACTTGACATGTCTCTTCCTCGCATTGTTGGAATCTCCGTCCGTTGGTCCACCCGAAATCATATTTATCCTCCCCTTATTTCGTCTTGGAGCATTATGTCCACGATGTCCCTGTTGTGTTTGTCTCGCGACCTGATCCCGAGTCGGATCCCTTGGTGGTGGTGGAGGTAATGTTCGCCCTAGTTCCTTCGGTTCTCTATCCCTGTAAATGACTTCTTTCAGGTGCCCCGCTTTGATGAGCCTCTCGATTTCTTCTTTAAGAAGCCTGCACCTCTCCGTGAAATTCCCGTAATTGTTATGAAACATTCAAAAGAATTCAGATTTGGGATGGGTAGGGATGGGCGTGCGATCTTCTGGCTATTTTATCTCATTAGGTACTAGGCGCTCCATGATAGTAAATACTTTAGCCCGTGGGTAAGCCAATGGTGTGAAATATTCACTCCTCCACTCCTGCACATCTACTTCCAGTTTTCTGCTAATCACAGGGCCTGAGGTCAACAGCCCGTGAACTATCCTTCTAGGTTCTCTCCTCAATTCTCGTCTAGACATACTATCTCTCGTATCTGCGACCTCTCTACCAAAACGTACCCGATGCTCCTCTTCAGCCTCCTCTACCTTTATATATTTATGGCATCTCGCCAAAACTTCATCATATGTCCGCACCTCCTTCTTGACCAAGGATTTACGCAAGTCCTCCCTTCCTAACCCCTGGTGCAGCTTTCATCTCATCAGTGGCCACAGGTACCTCCAGAGTAGCATTGGTGAACCTATTAACATATTGTTTCAATGTTTCATTAGGTCACTGTACCATAGTAAAAAGCGACTGTGCTGTCTTCGCACTCTGCTTCACGCTAGAAAACTGCTTCAGAAAAGCAGCTCGCAACACCTGATAACTTGTAATTTTTCTCCGCGGCAACTGATAAAACCAATTTTGTGCGATTCCCCTCAAAGTGGATACAAAGGCCCGACATGCCACAACATCCGTGTAATTGTGTAACATCCTCGCATTCTTGAAGAGCTGCAAATGCTCGACTGGATCCGTCGCCCCCCGATATTGAAATTCCAGCGCCTTATACCCCTTAGGCACTGCGACCTGTAACATATCATCTGAGAAGGGGTGTCCCTCCTCTCCGTCGAGTTTCTCTCCATCTACTTACTTTTGTAATTTCAGCATGGCCTTCTGTAAATCTCTAAATACCTTACTCCCTGGACCTACTTCATTCTCACCATTCCCTTCCTTATACCCACTACCACTCTTCCGGGTTTTATCCCGAGATTCACCATCTGTACTTGAGGTCTGGGTCCCGCTTTTACTAGTATGTTTGCCGTGTCGACGACCTCTGTGCCTGTAATGGCTCCGCTTCACCTTCACTCCCTTCCCTCTTCGCTTATGGGTATGGGAATCTATGGATGAGGTATAACTGGCAGCGTCTTCATACTTTCGCTTACTCCGACCTCTCCTTCCTTGAGAAGGTTTCTTAGAAACCTCTCATTTTGTTTTGCCTTCCTGGATGCCGGCCCCTCTTCTTGCTCGCTATCTGATCCAGCACCCTTCTCTTTCAGAGTACCCAGCTCGCCTGCCAGGTATTTGTTCAACTCTTCCATCCTCTCCAGAGGTACGAAATCCATAAGCCCCTCTATGAATTCTTTGTTAATTTGGCAGAGCTTATCCTTCCATTCTTGTGTCCCTATGTGAATTGTTTTTTGCGCTATCACCTCCGGCGTCTTTGCCTCCAAACCTCCTGCAAGTCCTTTCCCGTCATGCCGCTTTGGAGAGGGCGGCTGTGTGCTACCAATACCCTGAATTGCTGGGTCCGCCTGAGAAGGCGTTCGCCCGTCTTTTGTCACATCCTGCTCATTGATGTCCGCCCCTCTGTTCTTCTTTTTTTTTTTGTTCGATCCAGAACCATAGTGCAGAGTTTTGGGAATTATGTTGCTATCCTTCATGTTTCGCTTGTGAAATTTCTCACACTTTTCGCTCAAGGACTTGACGTCCCTCTTTCCCACAGACGGCGCCACTTGATAAAACCAAAAAGACTGGTTACCAAGAATAGGGGGTACTGACCTCAAAAAGAGATCAGCGACCTGAAATAGATTCTGAAAACGTCACAGCGACCTGCGAAGCCTTCAATGATTCTCCTGGAGACCTCGTCGATCTTGCAAAACAGCACCTTCAAGCAGGTCGGATACCAGACCCGTGAAGGTCCTCCGATGCTTAATTTAGATAAGCAATTGGTAGTTCTTAGAGCCCAAATACGATAAAAAGCAAGATGCAAAATAATGAGAGGTTCACACCCCTTTTATAGAGATAAGAGAAGTGTTCCCCAAGATAGGGTTCCCTTCTCTCATCACAACTCCATAAAATACCATGACACCATGACCGTCTCAGAATTTAGGATTCTTTTATGTTAAGTTCCCTCAAATAATAGATTCTCTTACCATAATAGGCGTGGGCCTGTTATTCTTTCCATATAGTCCGCCAGGACCCCATAGACCATCCACATAAACCAATGGGCTTGATATTTATAAAGCCCATAACCGAACCATTACATACATCACATAAGAGGTCGCAACCTCATATGAGAACTGACCCTCATACTCCAGGTCGCTAGCCTGCCAACCAGCTTGCTATCCTCCTAGAAATGAGGTCGTTTAACATAAATACTCATGTAAATTACGTAGGGAATTTTAGTGCCGTATCAATTAAGCAAGAAAATACTTTTTAGAAATAGTATTCACGTTATTAAGAAGCCACTTTTTTTTCAATTCAAGAATACCAAGTCATACTAATTATTCTTCTTTTAACAAAAAGTAATATTATAGCAAGCACTATCAAGTCTAGTTTTTTATTGAATTATAGGACTGCAAATTTTGGTCAAAATTCGGATTGAGCTCAGTATTGATGAAGTTCGAGTTAGCTCGAGCTCGACTCGATTTTAAAAAGATTTGAACTCAAGCTATATATATATATATATATGATACACACACACACACACACACACACACACACACACACACACACACACACACACACACACACACATATATATATATATATATATATATATATGTATTAGTTTAACACACGCATATTATGCGTGATTTGAAAAATAATAATTTTCATTAAAAATACTAAAAGAATAATATTGGAAATGGTACATACAAATCGCAACATTATTTGTTCTATTTACAGAAAGATTATTCTTCACAATAAATAACTTTTACACACAAATCAAAACATTGTTTGTTCTAATTACAGTAAGACTGATTTTCAAAATAAAGAATTTTCAAGGCTTTTTTTTTTCTTTTTGCCGCGAATCATGAAAATTAGTTGTAAAGTATATTAAAATACCCTAAACTTGACAGGAAATCCCGTAGAAAGTAAGTTTGAAAAAATGTAAAATATACAACACCCGCGTGTCACATTGAATATGTGATATAACAAGTTAAAAATCTATAAGACAATGATAATTCTATTAAAAAAACGTCGTACATCTAACTTGTAGTATATATATTTTTTTTCTGCCTAAGACAATAATTTGTTCGTATAGTTAATGTGTGTATCAATGCATTATATTGAAGTTAAATAAAGAGATTAAAATTTATTTAATATTTATTTTTCTAGGCGTAATAATTTATTATTATTATTTATTTTTATCATTTTTCTTCTTTATTTTTTTTGGCGTAACAATAGTTTTTCATATATATTTTTAATATTATTTTAAATTCATTGTATTAGGATTAGATAAAGAAACTTAAGTTTATAATTATTATATTTATTTTCCGTTTGTAATAAATTTATATAACTTCTATTTTTCTTAAATAAATATTTAAAGTTCTAAAAATAAAATATTTTAACTTTTATTATAAATAAAAATTAATTCAACTTTATATAGATTCTTTCTAATTTAGATATAACTTATTTATATTTTAATATTAGAAGAATAAAAGTAAGATATTAAATTAGAGAAAATATGTTGAAGAAAACATTAAATTAGGTAACATGTAATAAAAAGAAAATATAATAGGACAAAATATAATATTAGAAAAATATTCAATTAGGTAAAATATAATAAAAAGAAACTTTTTTATATTTATTTTTCTTTTGTAATAATTTTATATAACTCGTATTTTTCTTAAATAAATATTTAAAATTTTAAAAATTAAATTATCTCAACTTTTATTATTAATAAAAATTAATTCAAATTTTATGGATTTTTTCTAATTAGATATAACTTATTTATATTTTATATTAGAATAATAAAAGTAAGATATTGAATTAGGTCAAATATGTCTGTGCCGGTCGAGGATTTGTAGTCCAAGGTTAAAGAAATCATTATACTCCCTCCGTTTTAATATAAGTGTCATTTTAAAGACTCAATTTTGTTTTGAATTGAATGTCATTTTAGAACTTTTCAACATAATTTTCCAGTTTTATCCTCACTTATTTTAAGAAATATAAACAACTTTATCGTAGTAAGACAATGAAAGGAAATAGGTGAAAGAATTAAATGGACATATTATTAATTGATTGGGGTTGCATTAGTCAAATATTTATGCTCCTTAATTATGAACAGAAACTCTAGAACGACAATTAAAAAAAAAAACAGAGGGAGTATTAGGTAACATGTAATAAAAAGAAATTACTGAATTAGGCAAAATATAATATTAGGAGAATATTAAATTAGATAAAATATAATAAAACAGAAATACTAAATTAGGTAAATATTAGGCTCGGGTGACACAAAAGCACCAGATTTCTTCCGAAACTAACGAAGCGTGGGAAGCAGAAACATAGAATAAGAGAATTTTGCATTAATATATAGGGTATATAAGTCCCTAGGTTCACATATAATGACGGGGTTCTCATTTGAACCCAATCCTATATATATATATATATATATATATATATATATATATATATATATATATATATATAATATATATATTATAATATAATAGGATTAGGTTCAAATGAGGAACCCCGTCATTGTATGTGAACCT
>BMAC01000786.1:204266-216361 GCA_014905375.1 Phtheirospermum japonicum | reverse complement strand
AAGCATTTTTCTGGTGAAAATTATAGGTGGTTAAGGTAGCCTTGCTTAAACATATGTGAAGGCATGCTAAAAATATACAACAAATCATAACTCTTTCAGATTTGGGCTGGTAAAAATATATGGTTAAAGCATGCTACACCATAATAATACGATTAGTCATATTAATAGTATGATTAATCATATTTAACTGTGGCAACTATTTTTTTTAAAGCATGCTACAACATAAATAATAGTAGGCTTAATTGTAATATGCTAGAATATATTTAATATTGTGCTAACAATGTGGACTGTGGTTTATATATTAAGAAGTATGCTAACTTGACCTTTGGAGCATGATACAATATAATTAATACTATGCTTACTTCAAATTTGCTAGAATAAGAATGTGTCTGGAGTTTATATATGAAGCAATATGCTAGCTTGTCTTTCAAGCATGCAACGCTATAATTATAAAAAATGCTGAATTGTATTTGATATGAATGTAGAATATTTTTAGCTTTGTGCTAAATATACATGATTGATGTGAAAATATTGAAGGAAGGAATTTATGTGAAAAACCATACTCCCTCTGGTTCGATTTATATGTCGTTTTAGTGTTTAGAATGGGTGTGGCTGCGGCCCAACCCACACTCACAAGCTCATGTCACCCCCAAGCCCACCACCCATTAATCACAAATAAATCCTCTCATTATGTTAGCGAGGGAATTTGAACACGCGACTTCTTGCGCTTCAAGCCTATCCATGATCGGATGGGCTAACTTGGATTCTTGGTAAGTATTTGGCATTATTTATATATTATATATATAGGATTGGGTTCAAATGAGAACCTCGTCATTATATGTGAACCTAGGGACTAATCCTGGCCTTAGATCTAATATTGCACAGTGCAATTATATGTCCAGGTTCATTGTGCTTTTTACACAGTACTGTAGTGCTAAAATCAGTTCAGTTTTTTTAATTTAATTATATATATATATATTTTACGTTTTAAAACATGCAATATGTATCTTAAATTGTAGATCTTGAGAATGTGATTAATTTGATATATATTTCATTCAAAACGAATAAAATTTGAAAAAGTTATGGTTTGTTGAAGATTTGAGTTTCATTTCAAATTTTTGAATTTGCAGTTTATAGACGAAATTTGCGATACTTTTTGTATACAATCGTAGTGTTTTTTTTCTTAATCTATTGTGCTTTCTAAAGAACAATGTAGTGCTCTTTGTAAACGTTGATATATGTCCAAAAATACCATTTTTAATTAATTAATGCATTTTTTTACATTATTACCATGCTGACATGTCATGATCTCAACCATCAAGATTATCCAATCTAATGGTCAAGGATGAGTCCCTAGGTTCACATATAATGACGGGTTCTCATTTGAACCCAACCATATATATATATATATATATATATATATATATATATATATATATATATATATATAGGATTAGGTTCAAATGAGAACCATGTCCCTATATATGAACCTAGGGTCAATTATGGGTCTTAGATCTAACTAAATGGATGGATCAGATTTTTTGTGTATTTCCTTATTTAATTAAAATCATCAAGATTGTATAATAAAAACACTACTAGTGTATATAACTGAAAATATTAATAAAGCACTGTGATTGTATAATACAAGCACTGCTAGTATATAATAAAAACACTAGTTCGCAGGTTCGCATATAATGACATGATTCTATTTGAACCCACCTCTCTCTCTCTCTCTATATATATATATATATATATATATATATATATATATATATATATATATATATATATATATATATATATATATATTGCAAATATGATTTTACACCTGATAAAATAAATTATATAATACGTCCATTATGGGGTGGCATATTTGGTTTGCACACTATAAAGGTAACTTTCAGACAAGAAAGCATTGGCTGTTCTCATATAATATTACGATTCTAGCCGAATTAGGAGGAAGTCAAGAGCTCCCCTTGATTGCAGGAGAGGGAGGACCTGAGCTCCTGATATTGCAAATGATGAGAGCTTTGAGATCGATGCGCGGCTCGATAACACTATACTTCGAAGAACTGCGAGGCCATGAATATTGGCTCGTAAGAACAACAAGAACAAGAGACCAGAACGCCTTCGAGAGAGAGAGAGAGAGATAAGGACAAAAATGGGTTCTTTGGGGGCTATCATACCTTGTACATACCCGGTACAAGCCAATTAGATCACAATATTAGACAATTATCTTACTGATTAAAAAAATCAAATGGTCTGAATCGGCTTGAACACATTTACCCTCTAACTTGTTTAATGTTGCCCACACATTAATAGCCACCTAAAAAGTGTCATTCTATTATGTAAAAGAAAACACAAAAAAACGTGTCATTGTTAATAACGAAGAGAAAAACATAGAGAGTATAGGAACAAAAACTTTTTAGGTGTGATTTTATTAATAAGAGAAGCTCTATTTATGTGGGAATTTTTAATAGTACAATTGTAATTATATAATTTTATTATAAACAAAATAGTCATTCTCATATAACATAATAACTCTGTTGTCAATCGTGACTTTCATAATAAACAATAATATGTGAACACAAACTTTGTCTCTTTGGTAATCATGTGATTCATAACACTCCCATTTGAATGACTATTTGAATAATTATCTCGCGAACTATGAAGAAAAACTCAATGTGATAAAACTTCAAAATCATTTGTAGTATAGCTTGTTCCGACCATATACTGTTGCATCTTAATCCTAATAGGAAAATCTTGTGGGATAAAACATCAATAATGTGGAAGCGTTAATCTACTCCCCCTCGAATCAATCATTCTTTTAGGAGTACCCATGTGCTGCCTCAAAAACCTTGTCAAGTAAACCTTGTGAGAAAAAACCTCATTGAAGGAAAAAAAGTATAACTACTCCATCCGATTTCATATCTTGAGGGATTTTATTGATTTCTCTTGCATTACTCACCATACCATGAATATTCTTTGTCAAAACCTTATTAGGAAAAACCCGATGGTAAAAAAAGCCCTAATGAGTTGAAAAAAGTACAATATCCATGTTCATATGCTTTCAATGTTACCTTATTAAAATCTTGTCAGAAAAACCCAATTGGACAAAACCTAGTTTAGGAAAAAAGAGTGTAATGCGTATTTTATATAAGTATGCTTCCGACATCTCAATATACTTTAGGGATTTGAACAATTATCCTAGATTATTTTATACTCTTTAGATATGTGTTTTATTAACAATAGTTCATACATACAATCAGATTCATATTTTTATTTCATCAAAATACATGTCAAAATCTCTTCTGGAAAATTTTATATTAGTTGTGATTAGGCTGACTCACTAAAATTCTTGTTTGGAAAAAACTCTTTTTAAGGTAAAAATCTCAATCAAGGAAAAGAGTACAACATATTAACAACAATATCCTTGCTCGCATGCATAATTAATATATTTGGAATTTATTCAGTAGTTCTAGTCTCATTCTTCAGGAAGCTCATATAATTGTATTGGAAGAGCATATATACAAGCATCGATATTTCTTCAATGGATTTCAATATCCTTATTATTAGTAATCATTCGTAGCGCTCCTGTTTTATAATGTCTCGACACTTTTCAAAGTTGATTCCCTTTCCCCATAATGACATAACTTATCGAGATATCTCATTATAATAACATGTATTTTTTGTATTGGTATTTATTAAATTAGGTCTCAACTACTGTTTGTATGCTTTTAACATTTGTTTAGTTTAATACATATCATTTGAATGTTATTACGTGTTTGGTTATTTTATATTGTTCTTATAGAATTTGTAGTCATTTTGGATGGATTGATTTTTAAAGAGTATAAAGAATGATGAAATAAATTGAAAAAGTGAAGAGAAGAGTTCATAGTGCCAATATTGGAGCAAGCTCACGAAATCAGAGTCAATGGAGTCCAACAGCCCAGTCTTCACTAACCCCATTCGCGGTCGAGACTTTGCATGCTACTGCAAGCCGCTTTCATGGCACACGTTCGCGACTCCATTTGCGGTCAAGAACCGGGTCACGAATGGTTCAGAAATATTGAAAGACGTTACAAAATCAGGTTTAAATGTTGGGATTTTATTTTTAACTATAAAAGGAGGCCAAGAAGTGCTAGATACAGCTTTCATCTTGGGAACCTTCATTCACCACCAAAAATGCTCCAAAGTGTGAGACAGAGAAACACGAAGAACAGGCAGATCAAAGGATCTACAATCATCCTACGATTTATCTTTTCTTATTTTTATTTATGAACAACATGTGTTCGATGAAATGCCTAGATGAATGTTTAATCATGTTTAGCTAATTTCATATATTTTGAGGTTTGAAAATAATGAGTAATTGATGTTTTAATCTTTTTTTTAACATGTTTTAGATATTTCATTCAATCAAGTATGATCCTATATTTTTAAGTACATATATGCATAATTGCTCGACAACCTCTTATGCTTATTAGTTTTAATAAATCATAAATCGAGAGCCGTAGTAGCGATATTTAATAAATCTTTTGAGCTTTTGGAGTTCTACAAGGGCTTTCCACTTTCTAAAAGTATCAAATGCATCAGATTCATTTTTCAGAAAGTAAACCCATACCTTTCTTGTAGAATCATCAATGAAAGTCATGTAGTATGACGCACCACCAAGAGATGTTACTGGCGCTGGTCCCCATAAGTCACTGTGTACCAACTCCAACTTCTGTTTCTTTAAGGTTCTGCCACCCTTCGAAAAACTCACTATTTTTTGTTTACCAAAGACACAATCCTCACATAAACCAACATCAATTGTCTTGAGTCCTGGTAGCTTACCCTTCGAACACAACTCTTTCATCCCCTTCTCACTCATGTGGCCAAGTCGACAATGCTATAAATCCGCATCAATATTTTTTTATGCATTAGCAATGCAATCTTTGGTACTAGTTTCCATATACAACGTACCCTCCTTCTTTCCCTGAGCCATCACCATGGCTCCTTTGGTTATCTTCCAGTTACTACAGCCAAAGGTCACCACATAACCTTCGTCATCTAGCTGCCCTACTGAAAGTAGATTTCTCCTCAAACCAGGAATATGTCTCACATTGCGTAGATGCTATAGGAACCATTTAGAGTATTGATCTGAACATATCCCTTTCCCACAATTTTTAGCGGCTCATCATCAGCAAGGTAAACCTCCCCAAAATTGCCAGACGTATATTGTTCCATGACCTCAGCACTACTGCAAGAATGAAACGATGCACCTGAATCCAAAACCCACGATTCTAATGGACTGCTCACACTCAAAATAAGTACGTATGCAATATCTTCTGTTGTTGTGTTAGCTGATTTGTTGTCCTTCTTCTTCAATGGTGCTTTGCACTAGTTTTGGTAGTGACCTAACTCGTCACAATTCCAACACTTGATCTCACTCTTATCCTTTCTTGTCTTGCTTCTGCCCCTTGATTTTGATCTACCTCGACTAAATTTACCCTTTGATTATGATCGCCCCCTATTCTCTGTACTCAAAGCTAACCCTGAAGCTATGCCCGATTCTCTTCTGCGAATTTCTTCACTAATAATCAGATCTCTAACTTCGTCAAACTTCATCTTCTCCTTCCCCGCTGAAGCACTAACAACGGTAACCATTCCGCTCTAGCTTTCTGGTAAAGAGGACAGTAAAATTAGGGCTTGGAACTCATCATCAAAATCAATATCAACCGAGATCAATTGGGCTTGTATCATGTTGAACTCGTTGAGATGGTCGGCAACCGCAGTACCCTCTGGCATCTTTAGGTTGAAAAGACGCCGCATTAGATGAACCTTGTTCGCTGCCGATGGATTCTCGTACATCTCTGATAACGTCTCTAACATCTCTTTCGTAGTTTTTGCCTTAGTTGTGTGGAGAGCGATGTTTCTGGACAGCGACAAGTGCACCACGCTCATCGCCTTTCTGTCCAACAATTTCCATGCGTCCTCTTTCATGGCCTCTGGTTTCATACCCAGAGGTTTATATAGATATTTACCGTACAGGTAATCCTCGATCTGCATCTTCTAGAAACCATAATCTGTTCCGTCAAACTTCTCAATTGGTGATTTTCCGTCACCCATCATATTCTCACCGAACCTCGCTCTGATACCAGTTGTTAGGATTAGAAGTAATATGATGAAAAAGAGAAGCAATAAAACGACACAAGAAATTGTTTACCAAGTTCATCAGATAGAGATTCTGACTACGTCAGGGGGCACTGCCAAGACAGGAGTTGGATCGCCGTGGACGAGGGCTTTGTGATTCGAGCTTTTATGCACCTATTTTTATTTAAAGTTGTCAATTTTAAAAAGTTCGCCCTCAAGAGTACGGGATCACTTGTAGGTGGGTAAGTTGACTCGTGTCGATCTCAAAGGAAAGCTAGATTCGGAAGTTCATTTCATGTTTGTGTTTCACAAATAAGAAATTAAAGAAAATAACACATGAATGGGTTTTGTTTGATTTGTTTAAGAACTAGAAATTAATTAAACTAATTAAAACTAAGAATTAATTAAACTATGATCTAATTAATTAAATCTAAGATTATTTAAACTAAGAACTAATTATCTAAATCCTAAATTATTTTATCTAAGATCAATTAAATCTAGAGTTTATTTAAATTAATTAAAAGACTTTAAAAACAATTTAAGAAAACTAGGGTTCTAGAGCTTTGATTCGTCTCCACGACCTCTTGGGATAACCCAATTGATGGTTCTAAATGAATCTAGGCTCTAGACCCATTAGTTCTAGCTAATAATTATCATCAATCTCAACTTCACAATCTCAAAGCAATCACAAGAACGATTCGTCATGAAAGCAATAATTATTCTAACAAAATTAATTAAACTAATAAAAAGCATGCAAACTAAATTAAAGAGCGAAGGAATAAATACTTACTAATTAAACGAAGAAAGTTGCATCGTTCCAAGCGAAGTCTTGAATCTAAACTATCTATTCTAATCTAGAATCTAAGAATTTAAAACTAAGAGATTTAAAGAGTAACTAAAGAAATAGAAGGGCTCTCGTTGGGGTTGTCAGACCCTAAGAGGCCTTAAAACCCTAGAAATATGATAATGTTTGTAAAAATATGAAATACATAAGGTATTTATAGTTGTGGGAAGTCTTGGGCAACAAGAAAACCTAAAAAATGCGTTTCAGCATATTGGCGTCGATTGACGTCGGTTCTTACGTCGACCGACGCAAACTGGTCGACGCTACAGAGAGTGGACAGGTGCGTCGATGACATCGGTTCTTGCATCGACCGATGTAAACTGGTCGACGCTACAGAGAGTTGTAGTCGGCCAGGGCTACTAGAACGGTTCCAGATGGAAAACCGTTATAGAAAGTCGGCAGCTTCAAATTCTTCAAGTCGCGGCCCGTTTTAACCGAAACTCCACTCGTACCATCGTACGTCCATCCTTGACTATGTCCAAAATTAAATACTTCAAAATACTTTAAATAAACATAAAATTAATTAATTATGATTAAAATATGATAAAACAAGTTGAAGATAAGAAAATACGAAAATGTGCTCAATCTATCCAACTTTCACCGATAACAATAAGAAAAACTAACTAAAATACTAACTAAAATCAAGACAAATTCGTGTTAATCACTTTGATGTACAGTACTTCAGGCTCCACAACCCAACAGGATGACCCTATCCGTTTTGGGTGAGATAGTCACATTTTCGCTTAAAGAGATCCACAACACTCCTTCCCCGTACATGCATGAAGACTTCTCGTTTATTTACCCTATTGCATCTTGTATTCATGAGCTCAAAGGGATCACTATGCTATATGAGTTAAGTGTCGAGGATGACACATAATTTTTAAACAGGGTGGCAGAGATGTTGGAAATAGACTTGAACAAAATCACCGAAGATTATGAATGAAATCCTCGAGCCCAACGAAACAAAACCCGTCATCATATATTCAGCATTGATGGAACACGAAGAAAAAGAATTGATTGCGGTGCTGAGTGACCACAAAGAAGCAATAGGATGGAGCATCAGCGACATCAAAGGGATAAGCCCTGTTACTTGCATGCACCGAATCGAGCTAGAAACCGATGCCAGGCCTGTTAGGGACAGTCAATGAAGACTGACGCCAATGCATTATGAGGTGGTCAAAAAGGAAAATTTTAAACTTAAAGACGAAGGAATTATCTTCGCTATTTCTGACAGTAAATGGGTGAGCCCAATCTATGTGGTTCCGAAGAAAGGAGGCATCACCATCACCGAAAATGACAAAGGAAAGATAGTTCCAACTCGACTGACTACTGGATGGCGTATGTGTATCGACTATAGGAAGTTAAATGCAGCCACTCGCAAGGATCACTTTCCTCTGCCTTTCATAGACCAACTTCTCGACAAGCTTGCCGGACACGAATTCTATTGCTTCTTGGATGGCCTTTCGGGCTATTACCAAGTAGCCATCGCTCCAGAAGATCAAATCAAGACAACGTTCACATGCCCTTTTGGAACGTCTGCCTTTCGAAGAATGCCCTTCGGTTTGTTGAACGCACCAACGACTTTTCAAAGGTGCATGCTCTCAATTTTTAGTGATTTTATTGATGATTTTCTTGAGGTATTCATGGATGATTTTTCGATTTTTGGGTCATATTTTGAGAATTATTTATCTAATTTGTCTAAAGTTTTAGAACGTTGCATTGAGAAGAATCTAACTTTGAGTTGGGAGAAATCCCATTTTATGGTAAAAAGTGGTATTGTTCTAGGTCATGTTGTTTCTAAAAAGAGGTTGGAGGTTGATAAAGCAAAAATAGATGTGATTGAAACCCTCCCCCCCCTCGATATGTTAAGGGAATAGGAGTTTTCTGGGTCATGCAGGTTTTTATAGACATTTTATCAAAGAATTTTCAAAAATAAGTCGTCCACTTTGCAAATTATTGACTTTAGATACTCCTTTCATTTTTAATGAAGAATGTATGAACGCGTTTAATGATCTAAAAGAGAGTCTTACTTCTGCCCCTGTAGTTGTTGCTCCTGATTGGACCCTACCCTTTGAAATTATGTGCGATGCCTCTAATGAGGCGGTTGGGTCCGTTTTAGGGCAACGTGTGGATAAATTGCTTAGAGTTGTTTATTATGCTAGTTATATGCTAAACTATGCCCAACATAATTACACCATGACGGAAAAAGAATTATTGGCAGTCGTATTTTCACTTGATAAATTTAGATCGTATATAGTTGGAGCCAAAGTAATTGTAAATACGGATCATGCTGCACTGCGTCATTTATTTTCTAAACCCAAAAGTAAACCACATCTTATTAGGTGGATTTTATTGCTTCAAGAATTTGATGTGGAAATAAAAGATAGACGAGGTTGTGAAAATGTTGTAGCTAATCATTTGTCTAGAATGATAATTGAAGAGAACGAGGGCGAGAAATTTATGATTAACGATCTATTCCCTTATGAGAATGATTTTAATATTGAGCAATTAATTATACCTAACCATTTATCCTACCAATAACGGAAGAGATTTTTGAGTAAATGTAGGGATTACTTTTGGGATGACCCCTATGTGTTCAAACGCTGTAAGGATGGACTTAACAGAAGGTGCATTCCAAATGATGAAATGGGGAGCATTCTGCAATTTTTCCATGACCATGGAGGGAATTTTGGAGCTCAAAAGACATCATTCAAGGTGTTACAAATTGGATTCTATTGGCTAACTTTATTCGCCGATGCATTTGAGTACTGCAAAACGTGTGACAACTGCCAACGAACCGGCAACATAAGGAAGCGAGATGAAATGCCGCAAGTACCTAACCAAGTGGTAGAAACTCTCGATGTATGTGGAATAGGTTTTATGGGACCCTTTCCTAAAAGCAGAGATTTTGAGTATATTCTGGTCGGTGTCGACTATGTATCCAAATGGGTGGAAGCGATCCCCGCTCGAAGAGCTAATGCGGAGGTCGTTCTTAGATTTCTCCAAGAAAATATTCTTAGTAGATTCAGAGTGCCAAAATCAATTATAAGTGATGGAGGAAGCCATTTTTGCAACCGAGAGTTTGCAAGGTTGATGACGAAATATGGGGTCCGACACAAGGTAGCTACGCCATACCACCCTCAAATGCCTGGACAAGTCGAAACGAGCAATCGTCAGCTAAAGGCTATCCTCGAGAAGACAGTTGGATCAAGTTGGAAGGATTGGGCGGTTAAACTTGTCAACGCACTTTGGGACTATTGAATGGCCGATAATACAGTGCTTGGTATGAGTCCTTTACGACTCATCTATGGGAAGGCGTGTCATTTGCCCGTTGAGTTAGAGCACCGAGCTAGTTGGGCCATTCGCAAGTTAAACATGAACTATGATGAGGCGGGCGAGTATATGAATCTGGAATTGACTGAGCTTGAGGAAATAAGAAACGAGTCTTATGATGATGCATGGAAGCAAAAGAAGATGACGAAAATACGCCACGACCGAAGACTCGTTAACAAGCATTTGGAGGTAGGTAAGATGACTCTAGTATATAACTCGGGATTGAATCTTTTTCCAGGAAAACTGAAGTCAAGATGGAGTGGCCCGTTTGTGATTAAAGAAATCAACGAGTTGGGAGCGGTCACCCTTTACGACGAAAAGCGAGACGTAACATTTCAAGTTAATGGACATTGAGTTAAGTTATATCGTGACGAAGAGGCAACGAGTCAAGAACGTGAAATGATGAAGATAGTGGACCCGCCTCCGATTACAAATTAATCACGAATACTCGCGTCGAGCAAGCGACGTTAAAAGATGCGCTTCTTGGGAGGCAACCCAAGTTATTTTCTATCCCTTGTATTTCTTTTTAGTTTTTTTTTCTTTCTTTTTCTATTTTCGTTTGTTTTATGTTTATGAAACAGGATTTATGTTGTCAAGGAGAGATCAGTTCATGGAACGGAAAATAAAAAATTCAGTTTGGTGGCCAACTCCTCAATCGCGTCGACCGACGCCAGCATCGACGCAGCGTCGACGCTGCCTGTGCGCCTGCATCGACCAATGTTTTGCATGTAATTGTTGTATTTTTCCTTGTGTCTTTAGTTAGAGTTTAACGTCGTTTCTTAGTAGTTTAGAGTCATTTTTCATTAGGTTTTAGGTCTTTTTCTTGTTTATTATATTTTTGGCTTTAAGTGTACTAAGTGTGAGGTGTTTGTGCTATTTTTGGGTTTTTAAATTTGAATTCTTGTTTTGTAGGTGGCTAAAAAGGATTATATTCGCTCGGTGGATGTCCCAGTTGTCTTAATACAAGCATAACTCCAGAACCACTTGTGCCATTTGCCTCCACTTTATACCATTGGAAATATGAGAGAATTTTCTAAAACTTTTGTGTTTACAACAATTCCAAATTCTGAGTTTAAGAATGGTAAAAGTCAGCTTTAAGTGGAGACAGTTCGTCATCGCCTCGTTTGTGGCAGGTTTTGGTGTGGAACCCATAACTCTCGGAGGAAAACTCCAAATGACATGATTCAAAATCCATATGATAGACAAGAGAAAGGGATACATTTCATATGGAGACATAATTGGCTAATTCCGAAGTTTTGGCAGTCGATCTACTTGTTTTAGTCGATCGACTGCCTGGCAGAGTTACGTTGCTCTCTTCGATCGACTGCTTTCTCGGTCGATCGACTGAGACGCTGGGAGATCGGCCATTTTGAGCATTTTTGGACGTTTTTGACCCTACAAACAACTATATAAAGCCTACACCTTGCACCTTTGATACACACACTCCCTTTCCAACCCAAGCTAGGGTTTGGGAACAAATTTACTCTCAAGCTCTTGATAATTTTCTTTTCCTTAGGTTTTAGATTTAATCTCAAGCTTTCATGTAATTTCTTTTCCTAGATTGGATTTAAGTTTCAAGCACCTCCTTGGGCTTGTAAGCCTAAGAAGAATTCAAGTACTCCCTTGGATTGTTTACTTTGATGCTATTTACATTCAAGCTTTGTTTCATTTCTTAATTCAAGTAAGTTTCCTTTCAATTTCATGTTTTATGCTTTATTTCATGCTTTGTTCTTCATGTTCCATGCTTGTTCTTCATGTTATGCTTTTAGCCTTAGCACCTTGAATT
>BMAC01000786.1:137449-192449 GCA_014905375.1 Phtheirospermum japonicum | reverse complement strand
ATGAAGGACTTGACTCTCATCCCCTGGGACCACTTCGACCAACATCAGTCCTTCCTCTCTACCACCCAGGTCTGGCACTGATCGCTCCACCCGATCTCTCTTACTTTGTCTCTCTTCTTCACTTCGTCTAATGCTCTCCACATACGTCTGCCTTGACGCATATTGATCACCTCTCGCTTCGCCTACTTCATCCTGAGCAGGGAATTTCAGCTTCATATGATAAATGGAGACTACTGCCTGAAATTTGCTCAGGGAAGGTCTTCCCAACATCATGTTATAGGAGGAGGCTGTGTCTACTACAAGGAACCGAACTGTCTTGGTCTGCAGATATGGCTCATCCCCTAAAGTAACCAAGAGGTTAACAGCTCCAAGGGGCTTTAACGCGCCCCCTGCGAATCCCACCAATGAAGTCGTGACCTCTTCCAATTCTACATTTAGATTCATCTTTCTAAAACAATCGTAGAACATAATATCCGCCGAGCTCCCTGTGTCCTCACAAGGATGCCCTGGTTATTACGGCTATTCTTCGGACATTGTAATTGGCTATAGTAGCCGTAATAACCAGGGCATCCTTGTGAGGAGCCAGGATCCCGTCCTCGTCCTCTGATCCAAAACAAACATTTGGGATCGGTGCCACCTGCCCAATCTCTCTTCCCTTTCTCACCAAATCTTGCGCTGCATGGACATAACTGTTCTGGGTTCGTTTAGAGTGCTCATCCCACTCACCCCCTGTGATCATAAGGATCTCACCTCGTATGGCCTGGCTCTGCTCATTCCTTCTCTCCCCATGTCGCCTATTATCCTGCTCATTCTTACTCAACTGAGGTCGATTGCTGTTGCGGTAGCCGGACCTGGGCTCTTCCTTCCGCATTCGCACATATTATTTCAGGTGCCCAGCTTGCACCATTCTCTCCAGATCGTCTTTCAAATGTGTACATTCATCGGTATTATGTCCATATTCGTTATGGAATCGGCAGAATTGGTCAGACCTCTCCTTCCTGGGCTTCTGTGAGTAGGTCTTGGGCCATTTCAGCTCTGGGTTCCGTTCTATCGCTTGCAGTATTTTGCCCTGTGGAGTTGCCAGAGGGGTATACCTGTCAAAACGAGGTCTCCCCACGGACAGCTCTGGCCTTGGCTTTTTCACTGCTTCCCTGTCTTCTCTATCATACCTTTCCCATTTCTTCTCTCCTTCATCTTTGATTTTCAAATCCTCCTCCAGATGAATGTACTTCTCAGCTCTCTCCAAGAGCTCTCCAAACTTCAAAGCTGGCTTCACAACCAGCGATTGGAAAAATTCGCTTCTCCGGAGGCCTTGCGTCAGAGCATTCACCAATAGCTCTTCGGACGCAGACGACACCTCAAGTCTTACGGTAGTGAAGCGATTGATATAAGCGCGCAGGCTCTCACTTTCCTTCTGTTTTAAGCTAAACAGCTCAAGCGGCATCTTCTGGTATTTCCTGCAGCTCGTAAACTAGTGCAGAAAGGCCAAGCTGAATTCATCAAAATTGCTAATGGATCGAGGCGGCAACTGGCTAAACCAGAGCTGTGCCGACTTGGTGAAAGTCATCGGGAAGACCCGGCACATGACGAAATCAGAGAATTTGTGTAACGCCGCTGCTATCTCAAAGCGACTGAGATGGTCCGCCGGATCCGTCGTCCCATTGTATTCGAAGCCTAAGGATCGATAAGAAGCTAGCACATCATCGCGCATGACCTCCTCCGTAAATGGAGTGCCTCGCCGTGCCGGAACCGTGCCCGTGCCCGTCATCTTCTTCCTGAACTCCCGCACTTCTTTCCGGAGCCTGGATGGATGTCTCATTATCAGAAGTAGAGAAGTGTTCCTATTTGTCCTGCAGAGGAGTCCGATCTGTGCGCTGGCCTCGTAGTTGTTCAGTTTCTGCCACCGGGATAGTTCTTGCCGGTGGTGTGTTGGATGGCAGCGTCGACATCTCCGCAAACTTCTTTTCCACCGCCATCTCCACGGCCTTGCCAATGAGCTCCGAGAGCTACATCAGGAAGGATTCATTGAATGAACCACCATTAGTATGCATAGACCTACCAAGTGGGGGTGGCGTAGCGCCCGGCACGCCGCTGCCGACGGTGCGGTCCCTTATGGCCCCATCACCGACGTTTCTGCCGACCTTGGCATACCCCACGGTGCAGCGGAACTGGGGGTTCCACCGAGCTCTCCCACCAAGTTTCATCGTAAACCGTCTGAAGCCATAGAACAAAAAGAAACCCTCACGTCTTAGCTTGATCGACTTCCCACAGACAACGCCAATTGTTTCAACCCACAATATGATCAGCGTCAAGAACAACGCCTGGAACCTTGAACACCCTTTTTGATCTGCACACAAAAACACGTTAGAAAGGACCACCGGTGGTTTTCCGGTGGAAACCTCTCCGATGCTTAAGTCAGTAAAGCGTATGAGGCTTCTCTTAGCAAGCAAAAATGGAATGCACCAAGAATGACATACCTCTATCAGCCTTGGGGCTGAGATATTTATAGCTTTCTCCCTAGTGGGGACCCCAGCCGGGTTCTCAGGGGCACATACCGCGAATCAGGGATTGTTACGCAACCAATTCTGACAAGTGGTCCCACTTGTCTCCTTGGTGGAGATCAGAAAGTCAGGTCTGCCCTGATTCTATTCTCCTTTTCTGTCAACATCTCTGGTGCCAATTCTACCTCAGCACTATTTTCCAGAGGTCATCTTCCAGGTCATCTCTGTCAGGCCAGGAAATTTCTCGAACCCTGGCTGTCTTTGCCAGCTCGACCTAAGAGAGTCTAATCGGTTCTTTCTTCAAGACCAGCCTGACCATGCCTCCTTTTGGATGCTTTGGATCAGGCTTACAGTCCTGACTCACCTCGAGCCGATCTTCCGATGACTCTTTAGGCATTTCCTCCAGAAGTCAATCCAGCATAATCTTTTCCAAGGAGGAGATCAGGTCTTGCTTTGACACAAAGACCTGACCAAAATTACAGGTTACTCCTGGTCTAACCACGTTCACCTATCAATTTAGCCAGATAAGGTCTACCCACACCAGGTCTGACCTATTCCTGGCCCATCACGTGACATGTCCATGGACGAGCTTCACGACGAACTTCTCATGGCTCGAGAGATAATTACGAAGTTAACCAAGAAACATACTGATATGTTGTGGGGCGAAGCTGAGTTTGCAAGGGAGATCGCCTTTAGGGACAAGCTCCTCGAAGAGAAAGAGGCCGAAATAGAAGCAGTAGTGATACATGGGATGGGCCTCATACGACAGAATTACGACATCCGTGAGGAGAGATTCGTGCTCTTACATCGAATTGAGGAGCTGGAGGGCCAAATCAAGAATCTAAACGAGGGGAACGCGGCACACAAATGGAACATAGGTTACTGGAAGCAGTGTTTGGATGAAGCTAACAAGAACATTGCCGCACTAGAGAATTTGCGCAACGGATCCCCTTAGATTCGTAGGATGTTTCCACTAGCTATTTATTTAAGTTTTTCCATTATCGAGTCATAGGATTGTCCTCCTACTCTATCCTGTTTATTTTATCACAATTTTAATTTTATTCAGTTTTCTACGTGTTTCGAATCAGCATTAATAAAATTTTTATTTTTTGCACGTCCCTTGTCTTTAAATATTTCTTCGGTTATACCATGGACGTTTTTGATTTTCTTGTGAGATTGTGCAGTTTATCCATGGTTAACGGTCATTTAGCAGTAAGGTTAGCAATTCGAAAATAAAATTGACAATTTTGACACCGAAAAGCACGTCGATCGATACTACATTCCCTCAGCATCGATGCAAGCCAGGCGAGCGCGGTGTTCGGCGATGATCGGCAACGTCGATGGTGCACGTCGCCCAACGCGTTTCGGCACTAATCGATGATCGTCCCTACTCGTTTGATGTTATAATAGCTTCTTGCTTCGCCGCTTGCTGATAGGCCGTGGCAGTGATTTTCTGTGTTTTATTACTGCTGATGAACACTAATTTTCTTGTTTATTTTTATTTGTTATTATACGTTTACTCGTTGTATTTGGTTTTTTGACTGTTTTGTTTCAAGGACAAATCCAATCACAAGCCTCTAGACAACGGGAAATTGCACGACTTCAATTGGGGAAATTCGACCATTCAGGGATGTTTTTCCTACTCCTATCCTCTTTCGATTTGTTTTTCTTTATATTTATGGCAATCAGGGGATTGTCGAGTTTTTAGAGAGGGGGATGGTTGAGTATGATTGAAATACATGTGCAATTTAAATTTTTTTACGTGATTGATTGCTATTTCTGTGTTGAATTGTGTTTGTATGGCATGCCTGTCAAAGTTAGCTAAGTATGATTTGAGGTTCTAGTCTTTTGAGCGTGCATAAGTGCATAAATTTTTCAAAATTTATTATTTATATTGTAAAATGGTACTTGGAGGAAATTGATTTCTCAAAACCTTAAAAGCAGTGTCAATTCAAAACTTTTACATGCAAAAAGCCTATGAGTAGCCTGGGTGATTATCATCATTACATGTGCTTGAATAAGTTTCAGTCTTGATATCTCTTTGAAACCGCTGTGTGTAGTTGACTTTGAAAATGACGTTAAGGCACATAAAAAACCCTATTCCGGCCATATCCACATATTTTTAGCCACTATAAGTTTCGAATGAGCCCCTCATAGCCAAATAATCCATGCCTATATCCATGAGTGTTTTTTGAGTCGACCTCTACAACCCATTAAAAGCGTGTGGTAGGAGTTTGTTATTTTTATTGGTTATTAGTATTTTGGAGATTTTATTAGGAATTTATGATGTTTATGAATTTTTTTAATTTAGGACCACCATCCGAAAAAAAATAAAAGAAAAGAAAAATAAAAGAAAAGAAAAAAAAAGAGAAAAGAAAACCCCCATAAAAAAAGAATAAAAGGGGGATAAATTAAAAAAAGAAAAGAAGGATGGTGAATCTCGGTGAATCGTGTTTGCCTATGCGCTTTATAAAGGCTTGCGTTTTATTGCTTATATTCTTATGAAGCCTAATATTTAAAAGGCATGAGATGTGTAGAAGTATATTATAAGCTTCAATTTTGATTAAGTGGTTTGAGCTTCAAGTCGGTTTAGGGGTGCGAGTTGAGAATTAGCCTAAATTTAAAGGCTACGTTATGAGAGTTAAGTGAGGTTTTTATTTTTGAATGGGGTGAAGCACATTGCTTCGTGATTAGACTAGTTGAGTGAGTTATTGATCACGTTAGATCGTGAGTTAGCCACACGACTTATATATTCCATACTCGTCCAAAGAGCCTTACGTTACAACCCGAAAAGACCTTTTCCGATTTGTTAGTTGATAACACACTTACTTTGCGATTGAAAAGAGATTAATTTTCGGTTCTTGTTTATTGTGCTTGTATTTGAATGATTTGAGTGTATACACGTCCTATGCAGCAATGCTTGAGTGCTTTGAGCGTACATCCTTATATATTACCTTTTGAGACGATGCATGAATTTAATTTTGGAGCGACAATGTAATAAAGGTGGAGTGTTTGAAGTTGCATTACAGGTATCCATATTTTCAAAATTATCTGTGTAGCATCGCACAACTCATTGTTTGGACTGATTTTCATTCTTGCTATACTTTGAATCTATCGTTCGTTCGAAGACAAACAAATCAATAAGCGTGGGGTAGCTGATTAGCACATATTTGTCCTTATTTTTATTAGCATTTTAGCTAGGTTTTCTTATTATCTTTGGTATATGTTGGATAGTTTAAGCTTAATTCTGTATTTTTATACTTCTGGCTTATTTTACCGTATTTTGGTCGTAATTGATGAGAATAGGTGATTATTTGTTATTTTACACCTTACAGCTAAGTAACCAGAAGAGTTCAACGCATAAACAGATGAAGTTTGATGTTCGAGAGTCGAGAACGAGCTTTCCGGTGAAAGAGTAGCAGAAAGATCGAGAGAAGGAGACGTGCAACGAATTTGCGTCGGTCGATGCAGGCATCGACTCTGCGTCAACATGACTCTGCCCATGATGGTCGACACTATGTCGACGCTAAGCCGACATAATTCTCTGAAGCGTCGATCCATAGGTGCGTCGGTCCACGCACAAGTCGACGTAACTTTCTTTAGCGTCGATCCATGCCCGCATCGGTCGATGCCTCTGCCCAATTGACGCAACCACACTGGACACATCGACGCCGAGTTCTTGTTCGTGTCGGTCGACGCGCAGTCGGCGTGACGGCCCCCAGAAATGGATTTTAGGGTTTCTTATGCTCCAAGCCAAGGAAAAACTATATAAGCTTTTCTCCAAGTCCGTCCCAACACACATGATACACCACTACAACCCTACTTACACTCCTTCATCTCAAAAATGACGCACCTTACGTTCCATAACAACATCAAGGATCAAGATCGAAGAATCAAGAGTCACAAATCCTAAGTTCCACCAGTTAGTTCGTGATTCGATTCTCGGCCAGGATTCACGCAATCTCTCCGGATTAGCTGGAGAATCTACTACAATTCTTAGTTTAAATATGTATTCTAAACTCTTTATTTGCTTTCTTATTTTAATTTATGCAACTATTAGACATTTTCGATTATTATTCTTGAATCATTTTATGCTACAAACCCTAGATACTTTTGATATTCGAGTTCGTAATTGTTTATTTTGGTTTAATTGATGTTTGGTTATTGTTCACGCTTATATAACTCCTTCTGTTTATTCTACGCTTTAGATAATTGCTTTTCGATTATGCTAGTTGATCTTGTTTAAGTTCTTAGATTAATTTCTCGGAATTGCATGTTTTAGTTGCTAAATTAGATTACATAGTTCATGCGTTTCAATTCCTTAGATAATGAAAACAATCACCCCCCCCCCCATTTGTATAAGTTACTTTGACTGAACGAACTATTCGAGATTCCTATTGTATGTTCCTCGAGAGGCGACTCGAGTTAACTTTGCCAACCTACACGTGATCCCGTTCTCTTGCAGGCCAAGCCATTGAATTTCTGACAAATATTTATAAGTAGGCACATACGAAAAGCTTGAATTAGCCCGCCCGACAAGGAGGTGTTAGCTTTGGTTGATCCTCGCCGTCTCACCTTCTTCATAATTACAAAAGGGAGCCATCAAGTTAGTGACGTTAAACAAGCGCTACATGGGAGGGCAACCCATGATTTTCTAACCCTTTCTTATTTTTTCTTTTCTTTCTTCCCTTTCTTCTTTCAATTTTGTGTATATCCTTTCTTTATTTACATTAACTAATGTTTTTGAGTTTGTGTAGGTGCAATCTTGAAGGTTTTGGAAGGAAGGGGATCGAAAAGGCGAATCAGCTGCACTTTTGCAGTCGATCGACTGCCCCACTAGTCGATTCGACTGGTAAGCTGTCGATCGACTGCATAATCGACTGAAACCCCCAAATCGACTGGAGGATAGTAGCTCAAAGTTTTCAAGGAGCATTCGATCGACAGACTCAAAAGTCGATCGGCCGCCCGTCTTGCGCAGCCCAACAGTTTGGTTATTAAAAGCCAGTCGATCTTTTCTCTTCCTCTTTTTTCGACTGCATCAGCACAAAAGAAAAAAAAAAGAGAATGACAAAAAAGAACGAGAAAAAAAAGGAGAAAGCAAAAAAAAAAAGAAACAAAAAAAAGAGAAGGAGAGAAGAGGGTTAGTCGATCGACCAATCTTTTGCTCGGGAATTCTTCTTTCCTTTCCGTTTTCAACACACGAAATTAGGAGGGTTTTTGCACTTTGGCTTTTGATTCCTAAATCCGAGAAATTTCTTGAGGTAATTAGCTAGAACCAACTTCTTGAATCACTGTTTGGTTGTTTGGTTGAGCTTTGGGGAGGCCTTGGGTTCAAATTTTTCATAAACTCCTTATTCAGAAACCACGCCCACCAAGTGTTCGAGGAAATGCCTCAATGAACGTTTTCGTTTGAAACGTCCCATTTTCTTCCATTTTATCCGTTCTTTGGAATTCCCGGAACCCTTTAACACAATCCTCATTTACTCTCATCCAATTTCAAACCATTCCCATGGCCGACTACTCTGACGACGATGCCCTCTATCCCAGCCTTGCCGGCAACTACGCTGCCCCCTTTCCTATTTACTCCGAGGCCGAGGGGGAACTTTTTCTAAACCTCTCCCAACGGAACTCTGTCGTTCCGCATTACGTCATCCTCGATTGCCTCGATGAGTGGGTGGCAAATGGAGATCATCATGGGTTTGGGACACGGGTGCTAAACTTCATCGATGCGTTGGGCGCCCGTTATTTCGCATCACTCCGAGCACCGGCCTACCGAGAGTTGATGCTCAAATTTTTCACCACCTACCGGGACCGCGAGTGCTCGAAATTCACGGTTTGTCTCGAAGGAAGGGAGTATCGAATCACTCAAGAAGTGCTCCAAGCAGTCCTCGGGTTTAATTGCGAGGAATTATGGGACGAGCGGCCTAGGGAGTTTACCCCGATGCAATTTTGGGCATCGATCATGGGCGGGCAAGGTACTTCTCGATATCAAGCCTCGGCCATCACCGACTTGGCACTATTGTATGTGTTCAATTTTTTCGCCCACTTCATGATGGGTAAGCACGAGAGCACCAACCTCACCCAACACGAGGTATACGTGCTTTGGTGCTTTGTCAATGGGCGTCAACTTCCGTTCTATCCATTCATCCGTGCCGGGATTCGGGGATATACGAATATGAGAGGCGGGAGTGTATCCCAGGTCGGAATGGGGACGATGATTACTTTGATAGCCCGTCATCTTGGGTTTGACCCGGAGGCGGCCCATATGACAAGGATCGAGCCGATTGAGTTGGGTTGGAAATCGCCAAAGATCCCGACGAACCCCCAACACCCCCATCGCTGTGGTCAAGAACAAGAGGAGGACGACGAGTATAATCGGCGGCACAATGAGGGAGTCGAGGCCGACGAAGCCCCGAACACCGGTTCGGGCATGCCATTCGATGCAAGCACGAGCCATGCGGAAATCCCGTAATTCGGATGCCCGGGCACTGGCTTAGGTCCCGACATGGGTTGGCACGAGTTCCAATGCCAAGTGTTTACACGATTCGATCGACTCGATGCGGGGCAAGCAAGAACCGACCGAGCACATCGCGCCCTCTATAGTCGCCTCTTGTTGATCGAGAGCCGAATGCATCAGAATGAGGAGAACGAAGAGGAGGAAGATGAAAAGAACGAAGGAGAGGACAACAAAGCCGAGGAGGAAGAATAACAGGACGAGGAAGTGTACCTCCAACCCCGACGTCCGAGACATCATTGATTTTCTTATCACTCTTGTATTTATTTGGTTGGTTTGTTTTCATAAGACTTGCACTTTATTTTGGTTTGTATCATTTTGATTCGATTATGTTCTTTTATTTCTCATCTAATTCTTGAAAAATCCAAAAAAAAATTGAAAATCTAAAAATAAATTTTTTTTTTGCCTTTTGATTTTACTTAATCGTGATTTATGTACATATTTTCTTGGGTTTTAATTTCGTGTGATTTTCTTGTATATATCTCGTTTACCGACTCCAACCTTGGGCGAACTGATGGCTTGGTAGCGTTCATGAAGTCAGGTGATACTAACCATGCTCGGGTCTTACTTGGATTGCTTGATTTTTAGGTGGACCCCACCGAGCTCGACCCAAACTCGCTCGGTTGAGGGAGTTTCTATTCACACCCCTTATACTTGATTGTCATTAAAATGCAATGAGGGCACTGCATGGTTTAAGTGTGGGGTGGGTAGGTGGTTAGGGTCCGGGTTTTTATCGAGCATGTTTTGTTGATCTTAACTCGAGCCTTGGCAAAGTGACGCTTACTATTTGCGCTATTATATGGTCAAGTCGTTGTTGAGTTGTTTTTGTGTCGTTTTTGTGTCTTTATTACATTGTAGAGCAACTCCACATACTTGGAAGTTTGAATAGTTTACTTGTCGAGTTTTTGCATGTTTTTGGCCTCTTGTGTGAAGTGTTGAATTTTGTGCTTCGTCCAAACCCGCCTATATATATACAATCAACATTTTCTCGTGAAAAGATTTCAAATCTCTAAAAGCTCTTTTAATTTCGATCCCAAATTCGGTGCGAACTAGTAAGTAGCCTTGTGTGATTTATCGGCTTGCTTGCATTTTTACGGAAATTGCATTGAGGAGGTTTGATTTTGCTCGTACATGATTGATTTTGAAAATGACCTCGAGGCACATACACCACCCTTGTTCTGGCCATATCCATATATTTAAGCTACTTTAAAAGTCCCAAACGAGCCCCCTTGAGCCTATATCCCATTTCTTGTTAGCTGAGCTCGATTTTAGCTCTTGTATCCTCATAAATTGTGAGGTGAGAGTGTATGTTGTTAGATGACGAGAAATGTGAGTGAAATCTATTGTGGGTTTCAGGTTTTGAGTTGCTTATACAAAAAAAACAAAAAAAAACACATAAATGAAATAATAATACTCCAACACAAATCACGGAAAGTGATAAAAGCGAGCGTTCATGTGTAAAGCCTAATTTAAAGGCTAAGTTTAGCGAAAAGAAGCAAATTCAAAAAGCTTCTAAGTGTTGTTAAATAAATAGTCGGAAATGAGGGTGAGAATACGAAAGAGTTTCGAATGAGAATTTGGTGAATTGGGAAGGGTAAAGCGATCATAAGCTTCAGGTTTTATAAGTTAGGATTTTTGTGTGTTATTGATCACGTTTGATCGTGTGTTAGCCACTACATCCAAATATTCCATACCTTACCAAAAAGCCAACATTAAAACCCATAATAAAGACCTCTTTCGATTCTTATTTGGTCATGTACTACGAGAAATTTTGAGCGTTCGATTTGCGAAATCTTGACAAGGTGCATGCATTGTCCGACTTGAGCGTATACACGTCCCATATCAAACCCTTGAGCGGATTGAACGAACACTCTCAAATCCCCTTAGAAAGGAAGTCATCGGTTTGGCTTGCAATTGAGAAAGAGTAATAAGAGAAATGTTTGGCGATAGTGAGTTTATGTTGATACTTCCTGATAAGCGAGAAATTGTACGGTAATTAATGGTTAACTCCTATGTTTTTATGTGCTTAATATTCTCATATATGTTTATTTCTCGCATATTTATTATTATGACTAGTCGAGCACCGATTGTATATTTCTTTCTTATTTTGCAGTATTTGGTGCTATAATAAATGAAGGATGTGTTACAAGGAAGTTGAGAGACGAGGATCAACGAATCGGCGAAAGAAAACAAACGAGTCAGGAGGTTACATCGATGGCGCGTCGATGTCGAGGGTAGCTCGCGTCGGTCGATGCAATGTGCGACAATTTGTCTCTGTTGCGTCATATGCGCGCGCGTCGGTCAACGCTAAGTCGACGAGAGGCTGCAGTAGCATCGATTCAAGGTCCGTCAGTCGACGCCATGTTAACGGGAACTCTCTGTTGCGATGATTGGAGGTGCGTCGGTAGACGCACATGCGGGACGATGCGAGCGGGTGATGCGCGTCGACGCCGACGCGGCTGGGCTATTTTTGGAAGAATCTGGTGCACGGTAAGAAATAGGAATCCTATATAAACTCAACCTAAATCCATCAAAAAGATATATTAACACAATCCTAAGGTTCCAAGGCTTGAAGAGGGGATCCCAAACCATCCAATAAACAAGAGCTTGAAGATCCAAGACCAAAATCCAAGATCTAAGCTTTCTTATCTCTTTTCTATCTTAGAACTATATTTTATTTCTTTATTTTCCTGTTATTCTATGAACTCCATTAGTGAGTGATTGTCTTATCTAGTTCTAGGGATGTTGAAACCCTCGTGAAACTATGTTTTAATTAATTTATGCAAAATTGTCTTTCATTCTTCATTTGCGATTGCTTGTGTTATCTTGTTCACTTTTCATGATAAATTCATGACAAGATTGCTTGATTCTTAATTTGACTTGATCACCTAGACTAGGAGTTGGTTATAAATTGCTAGAAATAGGATTGCTTCCCATGTAATTGTCGTAATTTCTATTTCTCTGAAGCAACTAATGATTATGCATCGTTAGGGATAACACAACATAAGTTAAATAAACTGAGCTTATGTGTTTATTGCTTAGATTAGCCTATTTTCCTGGGTATTAATGAGTGTTGTTGGATTAAATCTAGAGAGCTTATTCTAGGGTTTTCAATAATTAAAATCGACTAAAGATCTTATTTTAATTGAGTAAACTGTAAGGGCAAATGCGAGTAGCAGAGCTTATTGTTGCTTAGGATTTTAGTCGTATATGATGAATAAATTATGATATTGTTGTTGGTTGAATGAGTGAATCGAGGGTGGAAATAGAACTAGAACTAGAAATTTATTATTATTGAATTTTTCGTTAATTATTTTATTCCTTATTTATTTTGTTATTTAGTTCTCTTAGATTAGTTCACAAT
Source organism: Phtheirospermum japonicum (assembly GCA_014905375.1). NCBI lineage: Eukaryota > Viridiplantae > Streptophyta > Magnoliopsida > Lamiales > Orobanchaceae > Phtheirospermum > Phtheirospermum japonicum. Next base: position 180,070 of record BMAC01000786.1, on the reverse strand, counting down.
TTCTACCACATTTATTTGTTTAATAAAATACAAATTATCACAATCTAAACCACACTCCTCGTTGGATCGACCCTTAATAATCTCTACTAAAAGTTGGTAGAAAAAAGCTGAGAAAAAATAAATATTTAATTTGATGCTTAACGACGAGCGGTCACTTCCATCATATAACTAAGGATAAGCACAAGGATTTTTCTCTTGACATAATGATCATTGCATGTGCACTCTCGATTCTTTTTGTTGTTCGAGGACGAACAAATCAATAAGTGTGGGGTAGTTGTTTTGCATGTAATTTTTATGTTTTCTCGTGCTTTTAATTAGGGTTTAGCATCGTTTCTAGTAGTTTTGAGTCGTTTTCCATTAGGGTTTTCGGTCATTTTCTCATTTTTAGGATTGAAGCTTGGTATATGCATATTTGATTACGATTCGTGGGTTTTTGAATTCAAAATTAATTGGACTGGCTCTAAGTTGCTGAGGATCGATTCGAGGCCTTGAAGCTCAAAATCTGTGCCGAAACAAGGAAATCAAGCCGAATCGACTGCCCGAACAGTCTGCAGTCGATCGACTGCTCCCAAGAGAATCAACTGCACGCCTCAAAAATTGACTGCGAGACAGTGTACTCCCCAAAATTGGCATGGCATTTGATCGACAGGCATTTGATCGACTGGCCTTAGTCGATCGACTGATCCGCAGTCTATCGACTGCGAGTCCAAGAATTAGAGCATTTTGATGAGTTTGCCCCTACTAATAACTATATAAACCCCACAACCTGACTTGATGGATTATCCACTCAACCCCCAACTCTTGCATGAGTATTGGGCTTAATTCTCTCTTCAATTTGTAGATCTACTTTCTCTCTCTTAGGTTTTTGATTTAATCTTCATGTTTTGCCTTGGGTTTGTGAGCCTAAGAAGAATCCAAATACTTCTTTGGATTATTACTTTTGATTGTAATTCAAGCTTTTGGATCCTCATCTTTTATTATAGTAAGCTTCCTTTTAATTTCAAGCTTATTCTTCAATTTCATGCTTTGTTCTTCATTATATGCTTTTTGTATTACCTCCTTGGTTACTTGTTGAAACTTATGATTTGGCTATGGATTCTAGATGAGTGACATATCTAGATCGTAGATCGGGTCATAGATTGTTTAGGTTTTAAGTTGTTTTTATGCTTTATTTGCAATTTAATTTTCATGCATAGTTTTGGCTTAAATCCTAGATCTATTTCTTGATACTTGTTATTTCATGTAAAGTTTCGAACTTTGACGTTAATTTTCATTGCTCTTGCTATTTGTGCTTTCAATTTTTGCTAATTTGCATTTTCAAGTTTTTATGTACATGCAAGCTTAGTTGTACCTTGTGCATGCATGCTTGTACTTGGTGAAACAATGCTTGTTTTTGCTTATTTCCTTAATTTGCTTTCATTTTCAATTAAGGCATACGACCGAGGCATCCGACCAATATGCAATTTTATTTCCTAGCTTAGTTTATTTAGTTTAATTGCTTTATTTTCATTTTCCTTTATTTTTCCAAGCTTGAAACAAATTGATTCCTTCAATTGAATCGAATTCCGATAATACCAAGACATGAACCCATTGATTTATTTCAACACCACTAAAACTCTACTAATAGGCAGTAGCCCGATCGGACACAGGCTTACACCGATCAGCCCAAACTAATTGGACTACAGTCCGATTGGACGAAGGCCCAGTCCGATCGGATGACGCACAGATTTATAAAGGGACAGACTCCCACATTCGTAATTTTTACCCTAAACCTCCAAATTCTCTTCCTTTGCAGAGCAAGACCCACGCAATCACTCTCCCAAACTTCATCCACTGAAGAATTGAGAACAAGAACGCGTCCGATCCGAAACAAAACATAAGCAATTCCATCCGTTCGGAGAATTTGGGGGAATTAAGCACAATTCAGTCAAATTACACCAAACTTCACAACCAACTACGACGCGTCAATTCCCAAGGTATAATGGCTGAAACTCTTGACTCTTGAACTGTTTGGGCATTGATTTACAGGCTTTGTGATAATTGGTGGTTGGTTGTAAGAATTGAGCTTAAGTTGGTTGAGGTTTTGAGACGCACAGCAAGTGTTCGACAGAATTCCTGTGAGAATTTTTCTCAACTTTTCGTGAAACTTCTGCATCCATTATGGCATCCGGTTCTCGTCAAAAGCGTGGGAACAAATAGAGCAAGGGAACGAGTAAGGGACCGAGTAACACCCGGGGAGGGTTAGCTCATTTTGACCTTACGGACGACCGTGAGGTTACGCTCTACAAGTCCCTAATTAAGCAGGACGTCTATCACCCCCGATTCATCGACCTCCACTTTTGGGAGGAGAAAGTTAACATCGATGATAGGACAGTGGAGAAATTCATAAGAGGCATCACGGACCTTGACCTAATGAAGTGGGCCGACGTGAATCAGCCCGGGTATCGGACTCTTATGATCGAGTTCTTCATGACATTCAAAGTACTCGCCAATAGGTCCTTTGAGTATCATCTTCGCAACCGAACGCACCACACCGACAGTGATGACCTCGATGTCATCTTTGGGATTGATAGCGAAAGAGAGGCAAACGAAACCTTTCAACTCGACGACTATGACAAGAAGACGTGGTGGACCAAACTTTCCGAATCCCCACCGGATCCCGGGTGCCATTTCAATTCGACGTCCTTAAAGTCAAGCGCCGTCTACCTAACGTACAAATTCTTCATGCAAATGTTCCTAGGGAAAGAGGACGCTACAAGGATATCGTCCACCGAGTTGAAGGCATTGTGGATTACGTACCACCGAGGCAATGCAAACATTTATCCACTTTTGATCACGGCTATTGAAAATGTCCAGTAAGTGCGGGAGAAGAAAAAGACAAAACTTACTTTGGGAGCCTTTATCACCGAGCTTGCGTGTCACCACGGTTGTGACCCCTATGACGATGACATTATGTACCCGAGTGTGGCAATGGTGGTCGAAATTCGGACGGTTCGTGGCTGAAACGTAACTATTCTGACATTCATGTTGACTTCGGAGAGGCTGATAGATGAAGAAATCGAGAACACCAACAACAACAATGCCGACGATGAAGACATAGATGAGGAGGGGGCGAATAACGATGAGAATGCAGAAGTCAATGACGAGGACAATGCAAATGATGATAATGGAGGAGATGGGAACACCGGTTCCCAGACTTACGAGCATGACAATTACGGGGAGGGTGTGTATTACTCGGTCGAGCAATGGCAGTAGCAGAAGGACTTCCAGGCGCGCATGATGGACCAAATGAGGTTTTTGGGGCTTAATCAAGAAGAGCACGCGCACAACTCTTGACAAGATGCCTTGGTAGCACGAGAGGAGGCTCGGGAGGAAGCGAGGTATTTCTAGAGCACATTAACGATGTTGGGCACTAACTTGGCCGAAACAAATTAGAATCTTTCCCGGTTGACCATCAACGTCGAGGCAAATCACAGATACCTTGTCACGGTTGACGAGCGCCTTTCCCGCCTTGAGCAACATTACCCACCTCCACCTCCGGATGACATGGACAAGTAGGCGGGCCCATGCCCCATCTGTATCACCACTCTATCCACCTTTTATTCACTTTCTAGGATATTTGCTATATATTTGGATTTATTAGATGTATTAATATTTTATTATGTTCTTGTTGGGATGACTACTGTTAACTATTGGTTTCTTCATTTGCATGCTATGGATCTGTGCACTTATCCTCTTTTTTTGGACAGAATACAAAAAAAATCTCTTTCTTTTTTTGATATCTCCGCGTTAATTTTCCATTCATGTTAGTATTCTAGCAACTAGGAGTTTGCTTATTCTTTCAAGGGGGGGGGGGGGGGGGGGGGGGGGGAGGGTACTGTGTCTTCCGATCGGAGATACAGGGTTGACCGATCGAAAAGACCCTACTGTACTGCAGTCCGATCGGAGATTACTAGTGACCGATCGGACAGTGCACAGCTATCCGGTCCCCGGGATTTAGAGTCCCATGCATGTCTAGTTCAAAACATTTTAGGTAACTTAGTCACATTTTTGTAACAAAGTGCTAGTCAACCAAGTAATTACGTCAACTTTTGTTGAATATATGCCCATGCTGAATTGTGTTTGTACTGGCGTGCCTGTCAAAATCATGTATTATGTGATTTCTCGTGGAGTCTTTTGAGATTGTTTAGTGCAGAATTCTCAAAACCTACTTATATATATTTATTTAAAACAATACTTAGTCTTTTACAATTTCGTGAAGCTTTAAAAACTCGGTCACCTTGTTTTCAAAAGTTTGAATAAAACCCTTGTAAGAATCCTTGTGTGTTTATCAACATTTCATGTTGTGATTCGATAAGAGTTGTGAGAAGTCTCTAAATCGCATGTGTACGTTAGGTTTTGGAAATGACGATAGGCGCATAAAAAACCTGTTTTCGGCCTTATTCATCAATAAAAACCTCTATAATTCCTAATGAGCCCTTTTGAGCCTTTATTCCGTATCTTTGTTAGCCATGAGCATTATCGTAGCTATTATTTCATTTAGATTTGTGAGATGAGAGTTTTATTTATCATTGGTTTATTAAGATGTGAAGATTGCAGGGTGGGAATTAGTGAATACTATTGAAAAAAAATGGAAATTAAGGGTGCTTAAGTTCATAAGAGCATCTAGATGTTAAAAATAAAGCCTATTTATTAAGGCAAGTATTGGGGTTTTGGGGTTAGAAATAGCCTTAGCTATAAAAGGCTAAAAATAATGGTATATGGTTGTTTGGGAAGAATGAGGAGCAAATTATGCTCTATGCTTAAAGTTTTATATTGAGCGAGTTATTAATTGCGTTTGTTCGCAAGTTAGCCACACATCTTTATTTATGACATACCTTACCAAAGAGCTTACATTACAACCCTAGAAAGTCCTAATCCGATTCTTGATTAAATGTGCACACTTATGCGATGTACGAGTCTTTGATTTTCATGGGTCGTTGAATGCATGATTATGATTATCCGAGCGTATACACTTACCTTTTGAGAAACACGAGAGAATGAGAGCACCATGATATATTTCCCTTTTGTGAGGATGCATTACTTACCTTTTGAAAAACACGAGCGAATGAGTGCACCATGATATATTTCCCTTTTGTGAGGATGCATTCTTTCGATTTCAAGGTGAAACAGTAATACAAGTTAGCCTTATGGTTTTCGGAAAAAGTGTTTATAATTACAAAACTAAACTATATGCACAACATGACTCTTAGCTCTAACTACTTTTACTTCTCTTGATTTTGATTCTTTCGTTTGTTCGAGGACGAACAAACCAATTAAGCAAGGGGTGGTTGATTCGTACGTATTTTTTACAAATCTGTACATAATCGAGTTGAGATTAGGTTAAATTGCATTGTTTTGCACTTTTTACCTTCTTGCTTTGTGACCCGTCTATTTACTCTTATAATTTATTTAAACAAATTTGATTATTCTTTATATCACTAATTTTATTTCATTTTAATTGAAATGTTTTATTACAACAATATTTTGTTGGAATATATATTGGATATTATAAGATTTTAATTTTTATTTATTTAATTTTGTAGCGAAATTAAATATACATTGTATATTTTTTATTTTAACTAATTGTGTTAAATCGGGCTCAAAATCTTTTAAACATATAACTTTTAAATAGGCCCAAACTCTTGAACCAAAAATTGCGAAAAAATTTGAACCCATTTAAATTCAAGCAGACCGCATTTTAGGCCCAAATATCAAGCCCAAGCCCAGTGTCTCACCGCCTCTCTCCTCTATAAATGGCTGGAATTGGTTGATCAAGTAGAACAAAAACACACCAGAAGTTCCTTTAATTTTCGTACATCAAAGCCTTCTCATGGGCGCTGGTTTCGTCAGACTCGTGACGAAAACCCAACCATCAAACTATAACCAAATTTGTACTATAGATAGTCCATTAAATGAGGTTTCCAACGCCACCTCTAGATTGACGATTGGAGCTCTGGATCATTGGCAAAACTCCAGCGAACTTCCTGTGCGCGGCCATAATTTGGGCCGGCGCCGTCGAACTTCGACAGCCGATTTCCGGCGAATGGCAGGTCCAAAATTATTGTTTTATATGTCGATTTGTTCGTATCGATGAGTAGTACTCGATTATATATTTAATTTTGAGAATCAATGTTGGATAAATAGTGATAGAGCCTCCAACCGCCGGATGCCGGCAATCCCATTTTGGCCATTTGGAATATCGGAACTTAATGAACTTTATATTAAATAAAATCCCTCTTCACGACAAACATAATTTTGAACTAGGTTTTTTATTCTAGTGAGATTTGGGATTGTGTATGTGTTTTAGTCCGTGCGTGAGTGTGTCGTGATGTGCTTGTGTGTGGGGCCGCGTGTTTTGTGTGTGTTGGGGATGGTGGTTGTTGTCGCGGTGGTTGCCGGAGAGGGTCTGGCCGACGAAAGGAATAAAACGTGCATGGCAGGAGGTTTTTATAAATTTGGGGCTGAATTGAAAAGGTCAAAAGTATAGGGGTGAGTTTTTGAGAATTAGATATTGTTTTGGACCCAATTGAACATTTTTAAAACTTCAATTTGAACCCTCTAATTTTTAATTTAGTCCCCTGAAATCAAGTTTTGATTTATTCCGAATTGACCCAAATCAGATTCTTTGAAACTGCAGATTGACCCCACAAACTTTTAAAAGTTCTTAAAATTATATATTGACCCCAATTACCTTATTAAATTTTCAAAACCGTACAACTTTCTTATTTTTGAGCCAAAATGGGTCAAACGACTTCGAAATGATTTCAAATTCAAACCATAGTTTCGGTGTAACATCCTTCTACGTAAGACGTATCCAGAATTACAACTTTACCCTTTGAACTTCTAAGTTCAAGAATCAAAGCTAAACGTTTTTATTGTACTATTACGCATTCTATTATATTAGTTTCTTTTCCAAGTGTCTTAGGACCTTATATATATATTACTTTAATATATTTATATTATATTTTAGGACTGTACATGGGCTTTTATCTGGAAGTGATGAGGCATTTCATGTACTAGATCGGGAACCTCGTAAAGCCATCATAGTTATATGCTTGATTCTGGAAAGAACTTCAAAGAAGGTGAGTAAAACTTTCTTAAACTGGGGAGTTTGAAAATTCTCAAATTATAATGCTTTGTTTGTGCTTATCTGTGAGTAAAATATTTTTAACTGGAAAGTTTGAGATTTTCCAAATCACGAAGCACTTGTTGCTTAAACATATTTTTTGGTTTGTATAGTCTTTTGAAAAATAGTATTTTGAGGTGAAATATGCAAGTGTGCATTGCCTTTGTGCTTAATCATAAATTCAATTACATGATTTTATATCAAAGGTATCATTTAAACTCGACTGTTGTTGTTGACGGTCTATTATTGATTGTTACTGCCTGTTACTGTTACTCTGTGTCAGTCACTGTTACTGTGTGTCTGTCATTGTTATTGTCTGTCAGGCACGAGTAGTTTGGGCAATCAATCGACCAAGTTGCCTGTGGTTCTTGCTTGACTACTCGTGGTACCTATTCCCATTGTTCCTGGTCAGGTCGGAGATAACGGTAAGATTTTGGTAGTAGATTGGGTATATTCTGGAATATGACGTACCCTGGGTTTGAATCCCATTGCTAAAGGGATGTTGAGCCTACTGGGAGGGATAAGGAGATTAAGGCTTCGGCCTGGAGTGTCACCTTTCATTGTGAGCGGAAAAGTATGGGTCATGTTTGATCGACATTAACTCTACGTTTATGTGAGTTAATCTGGCTCGAAAGCTAAGTGCTACGCGTGGGAGCCACCTCTAGAGTCCTTCGGGAGCTAAGTGCTATGCGCGGGAGCCACCTCTAGAGTTCCGTACCCGGACACTCACTAATTGGACCGACTGTTTTAGAACTAGACTGATTTTCCTGTCTGTTCAATTGATAACTTTTTCAATTGAAAACAAATTAACATTATATGTTTGTTCTAAATGTGATAATTAATTAGTTTTGAGAAAATCTATTGTTTATTTAAATTTAAAATATTTTAATTTTGAAGTTACTGGCTAGAATTTCATAAAACATATTAGAATAGTTTTGTATTCCAAGTGCTTTGATTATATTATTAAAATTATTTTCTTAAACTATTGTCAGTTTTATATTTCAAAAGAAAATTTGCAATTTCATGTGCTTGACCTCACTGAGCTCTTTTAGCTCACGCTCTCGTTTGTTTTAAAACCAAACTCTCAAGATATCGACGAAAATGCGAATGAAGTTGACTTCGATTTTCAAGGTGAAGACTGACTCGTCTAGAGCTTTCTTTTGTCGACTTCCTTTTATTGTGTTTTCTGTATATGAAAGCGAATTTAAGGTGAGAGTTTATTTTATTTATTTATTTTATTTACTATTAAGGTAGTACTTTATTTGGGGCGTTACAGATGTGGTATCAGAGCTTGAGTGCAAAGGAATTGTACTTAAGCGTAACCAAGATAGGGTCTTTGGCCTGTGATTGGAATGTCACCGCCATTTTGAGCTTGAGAAATAGAATATTAGTAATGACTTTGGCAGAGTAAGGAGTAACTACCAACTTATGCCGATTAGATAGTTGGTTGATGTGAGAATATTTCATCTTCAGATTGTCAAACTTGAACATCAATTCTTTCACTACGTAACCTCAACCTCCTTCTAATTTCAATACTTGTCTAAGTTCTTGTTTATCTTGAAGAGTTGTTCTTCGTTCAAGAGCCTAGCCTTTTCATTACTTATAAGTCATCAAATTTCTTGAAATTTAGATTTTAGTATTACTTTTCTCTTCTCGCTAATCTCAAAGGGAAGCTTGATTAGCTAAGCAATTCCTGAACCTTGATGTTCTAATGAGAGTTCAGACTCAACTACCAATTTCGAAGGAGTTAGAGACCTATCTAATTTAGAAAGCTTCATCAAGAAAGTGCAGCAGGTGAACTTGCATTTGCCACCGATTCTAATTATTAAGATGAAACGTTTGAAAAACTGAATAGACAAGTCAACGAGTGGAGATCTTCTACATCACAAAGGGTTGAACTAACGTAGGAGTTGAACAAGTAAGAGATGATGCATGTACGGATCAAAATTACGAACATTGCTTTGACATGGAGGGAAGTCATGTGAGTTCGTTTTCGTCTAACCAAAGAGTAATATGGGACTTTTTGGTAGAGTAGAGAACCATTGGATGATGCACGATATGATTATCAACAAGCTCAAGCCATCATTGATCAAGAAAATAACGAATATGGAATGAAAGTTTATAATAAAACACCGTGTGGCATGGCGATCGAAAGAAATGCATCAAGGAAGATTAAGATAGAAAAGTTAGATATAAGTTTTATAAGGCTGATGCAAGCTAGCGGATACTCTAGATACGACATCAATCAACATCAAAGAAGAAAATAATCCTCGAGCTGTACGAGGAAACCTCTGGTGCGTACATCACTATTTAAGTTTTGGTTATCATTAGTTATTTAAGAAATTTCGATCTACTTACTTAGGTTAATCAACTTTAGGAAAAAAAAACGATGACATTCCACTGTCGGGGGTAATCCTGTCCAATGAAACATAAATCTAGTTTCATTCAAATTGTCATTTCATTTACACTTTTATTTGGAGTTTGTGTGCCTTGTATTTGACCTTTTATCTACTTTTTGACGTTTGTCGTCATGTTCAACTTTCACTCTAAATAGAATCGTTTCATATAATACCTTGTTATTTCCTGTTACTTATTTTATCATCTTACTTGATAAGCGATCATTTGAATATATTCATTCTTTATCTTTGAAATAATCTCAACCATATACTTATATTGGATGATTACTTATTTATCTTTTCAACTTTGTTCCATTTCTTTGAGTAGACAGGAATCACAATCTTTTCTACTTATCTCCTCTATGTGTCATTTATTTCTTGTTCGGATTTTCGATTTTTAATTAGCTTTTTATGAGAATTAGTTCACCTCAATTTAGTTACCTCTTTGTGTTCTCAGCAAGTACCTCGCTTCTTTACCTCGTGAATAACTTATTCATTCATAGAGGATCATGTACTTGAGTGTGAAACATTTTTTCTTAAACTCTCTTATTTCGCATGGTACACTATCACCAGTTTATCTATTTTCCTTGTGAAATTCTAAACCTGAAGATTATCCAAGTTGTTATTTTATTCTTTTAAATATTAGAATACTTATCCTGTGAGGAATCATAATTTTATAAATTTCCTTACAATGAGTCTATTTAGTTATGGATGACCCTTAACCGATTTCTCTTTGTGAGAGTTGGATTTATACCTCCTATTCAATGTCCAATAGTGATACTTTTTGTAAACCAATGAGAGTTTGACCTCTCTTCTTAAAACTTTATTTATCAACCATATTGTGATTCTTTCTGCTAGTTAAATACCTCATTGTAAACTTAGAGGTTCTTTTATCGATTTCGTTTTATGACGTAATCACTCATTCTACTCTATAACCATTATTTTCTTAGATCTCATTAAATGGTGAGCTCTGCAATTCATTACGTTGAATATCAAATTTTGTTTCTAATACTCTCATCTCCTATGACACTATCTTCTGATTGTTAGGTTATTTTTGATACCTCCTCTTGAATTTATTGAATAGAGATTCATGTTGAGTTTGAAAGGTCTTTATCCATATTTTCGTCTCTCTTTTGTACCTAAAACCTAACAAGTTTCATATCTTGTTTGTCTTATTCATTGGAGTTCTTGCTTTGTTTCTTTTTGCCTTCTATGACTGATCGATATTAAAGGTGGACATCTTAATTCCATTTTCTTACACTCTTGAGTATTTCTTTTACAGTAGCGAATAACTATAAAAGAAATTGTTTTGTCTGACTGTCTTTCATTATCGAGTTCTGAATTGGGATGTTTAAACATTCTAAAGGTCGTTAATTATTTATTTCATGATATATTTGGAATCATGGAACTCACACGATCATTGTTTCGGACTTAAAGCTTTGGTTGAAAAATATTAGGCCATTTGTCGCCAATGTTTTCTCTTTGAGCGTTAAGCTTGTTGAATTCGTTGGATGTCTTCATTCACATTTATACTTTCAAACTTTCACTTGTTTAGAACAAGTTCTACCTTGCACTTTGTCTCTCGTTCTTAGTGATTCACTATTTTACACTCAGTGTCAATGTTTGTCTCGTACCTTTAATTCATCCGAACTCCTGATTATTTTGAATGATAATCATCACCTATTTGCCAATGAACCTTCAAGAGACTCATGTCAACTAGCTCCACTTGACACACTAATGTATCATTAATATTTATTACCTAGTGTACTTGATTATTCAAGAGATTTGATTTTTCACTTCCAATTTCTCCCTACTTTCTTTTCAATCATTGTTTTGATTACGAAGTTCTTTCGCAGTTAATGATTAAATTTATTCTCATTTTGGTAGTCATCCTTAATATTATGACCTTAGTAGTCCTTTTGCTCTACTTGATAGACTTTTACTAATTGTGAAGCTCTTTAACACAACTACTTTCGAAATGCACATTGTACTCAAGTCTTTTGTTGACTTCCTCTGATATACTAGTTCACATATGCACTGTTGTAATGAACTTAAGTTTTAATCACTTTTATTTTCGAGTTTATCTTCTGTCTTGGTGGAATCAATTTACCTTTGTTTACCTCACCTCATTGTTCAATCACCCTTCTATTTTATTCCTCTTTTATACTAAGAATTTATCTTTGCTTATTATAAAGAATGGACCCTTGTACCATTGTTAGTGCTCACTTGTTTTGTTTGCTACATCAGTGGTGTTGCATTTTTGTTGTTATTCGCTCTATAATTTGCAACCCATTCTGAAAACTTTTGATTATTCTACCATTTGAAAACTTATTTGTTATCTCATTATTTGTAACTTTTCTATTTGTATGTTCCAAAAACTATACACCTTATCTTAAAAAATTTCTCATTTATCTTTCTATCATTTTTCCTCTTTGGTAAATTTACGTTCGGACCAGTGGTCAAACTGTATAAGTTTTCCTTAGATATTGATATTTATATAATGATTCTGAATTATTAATTATTTCATTTTCAATGTGAGTATTTCTTTTATATATATATATCACATATCTACACCTTTTGACTTCACATTGTTTGTTTTATTACCACTTTGTTCGTCAATTCTGTCTTTGGACAAAGATCCTAACTTGTACTTACTCTTAGCTTGTACGACTTTACTATTTCATATCACCTCATCAAATATAAACCTTTCTGTCTTATTTTTACTTTACGTTCGCTTGTGGTAGAACTTCAAATCATTTCATTTGTTAGCTTCCATTGGAAATTTGTTTCGCTTGGCTACCTTCGAAGTACTGATGCCACCAACTTGTTTTATTATATTCGTAAGACTTTTTTGATATGTCTAAATTTTGAATTCTATATTGAATGCGGTTTCAATTACTAGGTTCTTTTCCACTATACATCACACTCATCAATACTTTTGATTTGCAAGTCATTTAACTCGTTACTAAACAATTTGTTCATTTTTTATTCTTATGTCAAACAACCTTTTCAACCTCATCTTTGATTGAATAATATTCAATGTATACATTTCAATCATTCATACCTCGTAGATAGAGTGACTATTGGATTTAAGTTTTGTGGTGTAGTACTAGAGTTGCCTGGACTATCTAAGAAGGGAATTTGGGGACCAAATTCTTTTAAGGAGGGGAGAATGTGAAGCCCCATCTATTTACTCTTATAATTTATTTAAACAAATTTGATTATTCTTTATATCACTAATTTTATTTCATTTTAATTAAAATGTTTTATTACAACAATATTTTGTTGGAATATATATTGGATATTATAAAATTTTAATTTTTATTTATTTAATTTTGTAGCGGAATTAAATATACATGGTATATTTTTTATTTTAACTAATTATGTTAAATCGGGCTAAAAATCATTTAAACATATAACTTTTAAATAGGCCCAAACCCTTAAACCAAAGATTGCCAAAAAATTTGAGCCCATTTAAATTCAAGCAGGCCGCATTTTAGGCCCAAATATCAAGCCCAATCCCAGTGTCTCAGCGCCTCTCTCCTCTATAAATGGCTAGAATTGGTTGATCAGTTAGAACAAAAACACACCGGAAGTTCCTTTCATTTTCGTACATCAAAGCCTTCTCGTGGCCGTTGGTTTCGTCAGACTCTTGAAAAAAATCCAACCGTCGGATTATAACCAAATATTTACTGTAAATATTCCATTAAATAAGGTTCCTAATGCCACCTCCGGATTGACGATTGGAGCTCTGGATCATTGGAAAAACGCTGACAATATTCCTATGCGTTGCCATAATTCGGGCCGGCGCCGTCGAACTTCGACAGCCGATTTCTGGCGAATGGTAGGTCCGAAATTATTGTTTTATATGTCGATTTGTTCGTATCAATGAGTAGTACTCGATTATATATTTAATTTTGAGAATCGATGTTGGATAAATAGTGACAGAGCCTCGAACCGCCGGATGTTTGCAACCCCATTTTGGCCATTTGGAATATCGAAACTTAATGAACTTTATATTAAATGAAATCCCTCTTCACGAAAAACATAATTTTGAAATCGGTTTTTGATTCCGGTGAGATTTGGGATTGTGTATGTGTTTTGGTCCGTGCGTGAGTGTGTCGTGATGTGTTTGTGTGTGGGGCCGCGTGTTTTGTGTGTGTTTGGGATGGTGGTTGATGTCGCGGTGGTTGCCGAAGAGGGTCTGGCCGACGAAAGGAATAAAACCAGCATGGCAGGAGGTTTTTAGAAATTTGGGGCTGAATTGAAATGGGTCAAAAGTATAAGGGTGAGTTTTTGAGAATTAGATATTGTTTTGGACCCAATTGAAGATTTTTAAAACTTCGGTTTGAACCCTCTAATTTTCAATTTAGTCCCCTGAAATCAAGTTTTGATTTATTCTGAATTGACCCAAATCAGATTCTTTGAAACTGCAGATTGGCCCCACAAACTTTAAAAGTTCTTAAAATTATATTTTGACCCCAATTACTTAATTAAATTTTCAAAACCGTACAACTTTCTTATTTTTGAGCCGAAATGGGTCAAACGACTTCCAAATGATTTCAAAATCAAACCATAGTTTCGTTGTAACATCCTTCTATGTAAGACGTAACCAAAATTACAAATTTAACCTTTGAACTTCTAAGTTAAAGAATCGAAGCCAAACGTCTTCATTGTACTATTACGCATTCTATTATATTAGTTTCTTTTCCAAGTGTCTTAAGACCTTATATATATTACTGTTGATATGTCTTGAATCTCTCGCTTCGGCAAGTTGTACGGGGGCCTTAAGCCCAATTTGGTGTATTCTCTCAATACTATAAATATGGTCTTTGAGATCAGAAATCTGTAACCCTAATCAGTAATAAAATCCGTTCTTCTCTCTGCCCGTGGACGTAGCCAATTTGGTGAACCACGTAAATCTATGTCTTCTTTACGTTTTATGTTTATTGCTTTATAACCATATTCATTCATAATAATTACTTTAATATAGTTATATTATATATTAGGACTGTACATGGGCTTTTATTTGGAAGTGACGAGGCATTTCATGTACTAGATTGGGAACCCCGTAAAGCCATCGTAGTTATATGCTTGATTCTGGAAAGAACTTCAAAGAAGGTGAGTAAAACTTTCTTAAATTAGGGAGTTTGAAAATTCTCAAATTATAATGCGTTGTTTGTACTTATTTGCGAGTAAAATATTTTTAACTGGAAAGTTTGAGATTTACCAAATCAAGAAGCACTTGTTACTTAAACATATTTTTCGATTTGTATAGTCTTTTGAAAAATACTAGTTTGAGAGAAAATATGGCAAGTGTGCTTAAACTTATTGCCCTTGTGCTTAATCATAAATTCAATTATATGATTTTATATCAAAGGTTTCATTTGAACTCGACTGTTGTGGTTGACGGTCTGTTATTGATTGTTACTGCCTGTTACTGTATGTCTATCACTGTTACTGTCTGTCAGGCACGAGTAGTTTGGGAAACCAATCGAGAAGGTTGCCTGTGATTCTTGCTTGACTACTCATGGTACCTATTCCCATTGTTCCTGGTTGGGTCAGAGACGACGGCAGGATTTGGGTCGTAGATTGGGTATATTCCGGAATATGACGTATCCTGGGTTTGAATCCCATTGCTACGTTTATGTGGGTTAATCTACATTTGATCGACATTGACTCTATGTTTATGTGGGTTAATCTGGCTCGGAAGCTAAGTGCTACGCGTGGGAGCCACCTCTAAAGTCCTTCGGGAGCTAAGTGCTACACGCGGGAGCCACCTCTAGAGTTTCGTACCCGGACACTCACTAATTCGACTGACTGTTTTAGAACGAGACAGATTCATTTTTTGTTGGTTGGTAATTTTGCTGAGGAAAGCAAGGGAAGTAGCTTGTGCAGCTTCACAGTGAGTGCTAAGTAACCCTTTCGTCAAATGGGAACATTGCTTCTATCACGCTGCGGCTCGGCCTTTCAAGTCTTCAAGTATAGATATAAGAAAAGATGAAATCATGAATTCAATATAAAAAAGGCTCTCACGAATACCTCATCCGATGAACTCGAGGACGGTATAATACTTTAACCCAGAACAATTTCATTGCCTTCGGATCCTCCATCCTATAAAACACTAAAGATCTTACTCTCTTACTCTTAACATTATTGTCTGTGAAGAATCTGATTAACAGATTAATCTTAGAATGCTACATTAATTACCACCCCGGAAAGTAAGTGATCAGACAAGTGAGAAAATCACTCAATCTAGTCTCTCTCTCCTACAAGCTAATAAGATCAGACATCTCTAAATAGAAACTCCTACTCCGTACTCCGGACATTGAATAAAATCAGTCCGGCAAGCTATTGATAAGGTAAACTGTACTGGCTAATCTTGAATGGATACAGTCGATCTGCCTACCTTCCTTGATAAAGGAAAGCCCGAGGCCTCCAAATGCAGTGAGTTCACTCACGTAGCCCGTATGGATGTAGTCTCTCTCCTCTCTAAACCAGCAGGCAGGGAAGACTTAGTGCTTGGAATATTCATGCTCTATGAGACTTGGGCGAGATGGCAGGTCTAGGAGGCCCAGATATTATATTGCATTATGTGAAAGCAGGGCTCAAAAAAAGACCCATAAGAGCTGTACAACTGTTAATTGTTTCAATTGATTTCTTAAAAATAAATTAACATTATCTATTTGTTCTAAATGTGATAATTGGTTTAGTTTTGAGAAAATCTATTGTTTATTTAAATTTAAAATATTTTAATTTTGAAGCTGCTGGCTAGAATTTCATAAAACATATGAGAATAATTTTGCACACCAAGTGCTTTGATTATAATATGAAAATTATTTTCTTAAACTCTTGTCAGTTTTATATTTTGAAAGAAAATTTGAAATTTCATGTGCTTGACCTCACTGAGCTCTTTTAGCTCACGCTCTCGTTTGTTTTAAAACCAAACTCTCCAGATATCGACGATAATGCGAATGAAGTTGACTTCGATTTTCAAGGTGAAGAATGACTCGACTAGAGCTTTCTTTTGTCGACTTCCTTTTATTGTGTTTTATGTATATGAAAGCAAATTTAAGGTGAGAGTTTATTTTTTTTTTTATTTTATTTACTATTATGGTAGTATTTTATTTTTTTTTTTGGGGGGGGGGGGGGGGGGGGGGGGGGGTGTGTGTTTACATGCCTAACTTTCCGACTTACTGATCACTAATCAGACCAAATGAGAGTAATTCTTTATTTTCTCATACAGATAGAGCGTCCGGTGATTCCCGAGGACAAAGATAGAAGAATCAACGCTCAAAAGTAGCCCAAAGGATACTCATCCAATCGGACAGTATTTGTCATCGATCGGACAGACTGGCAAAGCACACACCGGCCAGACAAATTGGCGCACCGATCTAAGCCACAGACAGAAGCCTTCATCCGATCGGACATGTACGTTACGCATGCTGAATTTTTTGAAGTCTTCAGTTACGAAACGACTTGAGTCTTTTGAAAACTGAAGAAGGAGGCTAGGGTTCGTATTCATTCGGCAGTAGAGACTTGTGAGAGGCTTGAGAAGCTATAGAACACCTCAAAGGTAGAGAGATTTGACACATCTCTCATACCTCTAGCGCAAAGCCCTTACGACACCCATAGCACGGTTCGATTCGTTTTAACCACCATTCGTCGCTGGGATTCTTGGTTCGTGACAAGCCTTGGAATTCTACTCAACTCTCAGAGTGAGCTCGTTTATCATCACCGCCCATTCAAAGTGGTCCGTTGATTAGTAATCTTTAAACTCGTATTTTGTAGTGTTCGTAATTAGTTTGATTTGGGATTTGTTATGAATAGGTTGGTGAACATATTGAATGTTATTAGTTGATAGTTCGCTAAAGTATTAGTGATTGGAATTCATACTATTGTGTTTTTGGGCTATTAATGTTGGGTGAACAATTGCTTTTAAATTGTAAATGAAGTTGTGATTGGTTCAGTTATATTTCTTGAAGCGTTTTAGTATTTAAATTATTATGAACCTTGTTTAGTATTTGGAATGATCTAGTAAGTGGTGTAGTGATATCATCGTTAGTGTTCTTTGGTTGTTAAAGGCATTCGATTATTAGTTTGTTATTGTTGGAGCATGATTAGTAGAAGGAATGTTTACAATCGCTAGCATGATATGCAGTAGTTCGTATTCGGTTCACGTCAATTACTTTTCTTATAACTTGTCGAGAGGTTGACACCCTCAAGACAAGGAGAGTTCCTATTTGATTTTGTTTAAGTGAAGTCATTTCCAAAACCCCAATTGATCGTGTGTTTTAGAAATAAAATTTGTGATATTAGTTTAATAAACTTCATTAATTCCGATTTCCATTCCTCGAGAGATCGACCCGAGTTAACTTGTTAGTCTACAAGTGACCCCGTTCTCTTGCGGGCGAACTTAAACCCTTTAAAACGTAGACGCATATTGGTTAACCGGAATTTAATTTTGAAAGGAACACAAAAGTTCGGCTCAGTCACCTTCTCCAACACTTGCTAAGAACAACTACTAAAACTAACTAAGTTAAAACTACTCTAAGGATTATGCACTAGGGTTTATTATGCAATGGAATGGTAAAGGGGCTTGGAGGATATGGAACAAGTCCAAATCCACGAAGTAAGGATAATGTTGGTGAGAAAGGTTTGGGGGTTTATATAGAGGGCAGCAAGGGCAAAATCATCAAAATAGTCCAAAAATCCCGAAGTCCCCTGCATTGCAGTCGATCGACTGACTAAGGGTCTGTCGACCGACTGCTCCATCCTAAAATGCCCAACCTTCTGTTGAGCAGTCGATCTGGGCTGGGTCAGTCGATCGACTGCACTAGCAGTCGATCGACTGACATGGCTGCTCCCGCCTCGATTTTCTCATTTTCTGCTCCAGCCGTCTGTCGGTTGTCGTTCCTTGTTCGTACTATGTCCCCTTGCTTGTCTTCGCTTTTCCATTCCACAGCGAGTCGAATGGAATGCTCCAAATATGCGCGGGTTCCGCTTGGTCATTCTACGGCTAAAATTATAAAAATGAGTGAAGAACTACGAAAGCATAACAAAAAACCGTGAAAATGCTACACCTAAAACTAACAAAATAAGCCAAATCGACTCATAATACCCATAAATGCAAGCAAAAAACATGCAAACATGACACAAAAAGGTAGCAAAAATACGTACAAAAATGTGCAAATCAACCACCCCACACTTAGAATGATTACTTGTCCTCAAGAAAATCTAATCTAGAATCATGAAACTACCCTTAGATGATCCTAAACAAATGCACAACAAAACCTAACTCGAGACGTCACATGCTACAATGCTCGTTAGCTTGATCAAAAACGACTAAAAAGATGCATTGACTATGAATGTTTAGATCAACTCCCGGAACCTAAAAGTATTAGGTAACCCTCCAAGTCGGTCCCCTTGTCCTTGCCCCGGCTAAGGTCTATCCATGCTCAAACCGTTAATCGGCTCCCTACTAGCCTCAATCATCTATGACTCTCTTTGTCAAACCAAATCTAAAAATGAGAAAAAAGAAATGTGCAAGGGTTTCACGTTTATTACGTAATAACTGCAAGGATTTATAACGTATCCTTGTTTATTCATCAAAATTTTTTTCTTTTTTTCTTTTTTTATTACATTTTTTCTTTTCTTTTCTCTTTTTTCATACAATACAAAGAGGGTACAACTACTCCGATCACGTGTTTCTACTAGCAACTTACAGTGTTCTTCGATCGAGCACATGGAGCAATTGATGACTCCAAAATACAAAACAAATATTCTATAGAGAGTGTTCGATGACGAGGCTAGTCGAGGCACTAGTTCTAAATTGAGCTCAAGGATAGCACGAAACTAGAACCGGATAGAGTTTCCAACAAGTTAAGCTACCTAAGCCCACTACATCCGATCGACAATCTAAACTTCCTAACCAAATCATCAAAAACGCATCACTTCGCCAAGGTTCCAAGCAAATATAACACACACTACTCGAATTATCACAAGCAAGCATCCAAACAATCTTAAAAAACTAAGGTGAACTCTAACCACCCCACACTTAAAACCTAGCAATGTCCTCAATGCAAAGTAAGCTAAAAAGTGGTAAAAAGTGTAAGGGAAAAGATAATGCCCTATTCTCGAGCTTGTGAGGACACGGTCGTGCATAAGTCCTCTCCGAGAGTCGAGGAAAGCTTTCTACAAGAAATGAATAAACGGGGGGTTGCAAAAACAAATTATGAACAAAAAGTGAAAATCTTTTTTGGGTTTTCGAAATTTCAATTTTTTTTTTTGGATACATTTTTTTTATTTTTTCTTTTTTTTTTAAATTGGGTTGCCTCCCAATAAGCGCTACTTTAATGTCTATAGCTCGACGATATATACAAGTGATGATATCCGGGATCCAAGAAAAGGTGGCGATTATGCCACGCCTTGGTGTTCTCTAGTAGACACACCGGGTGACAAAAATCACCAAGGCGGGCAAGTCGAGAAAGCCAGAAGATCAAATCAACAAAAGTGCGGGCTTGCTTCGAAGGTCAGAATAGTGAGTAGTCGATCACCAAAAGTTGATCGTCACAAAATGGGTCGACGTATTCCTTCGTCTTCTCGACCGCCATCTCCTCACTCTCGACTTTAGAAGTGGTCGTAGTTGGGCACAAGAGAGTAGGATCCAACGCATCCCCCACTACCTCTTCCACCTCCTCTTGTTCAAGTAGACATAAGGTATCAGGTGGTGGTAGAAGAGGCTCGACTATCTCCACATCCTCCAAAACTAGCACTTCATCATCCTCACAAGGAGCAAGTAGGCTCAACACTCCAAGTGCCATTGGGATCCACAAAGGTGACTCCCCCCACATCCCTCTACAACATTCTCAAGAAATACGAGAGGGGTATCACCGACTTCCGACCCTTTCTCCTCACCCACAACTTCCACCTCCTTACACCCTTCTTTCAAAAGATCGTCAAAGCTTGAATTGCCATGAACATAAGTGGGACCCACCACATCAAAGATGGGTATCTCGTCAACACAAGGTTGTTTTAGCTCATCCACATCGTTGGCAATTTGCTCTATTTGAGTCTCCATGCGAGCAAGGCATTCCTCCGTTTGTCGAACTGCATCCACAAGCTCGGCTAAAAGAGATTCTAAGTCCGGGGGTTGGGACATAGGCAAATATTGAGAAACTATGGTGTAAGGATCATCGCTCGGAGTATATGAATTTGAGGTGTGTAGATTGTAAAAGTCGTAGCTCAAAGAATAGGAATCATGGATTGGTGGAGCATACGAGTCAAAGCTCGGGTAAGAAGAAGGCGGGGCTAGTGGAGCATATGAATCGCCAAAACCCATATCATAAGATTCACGAGATAGTGCATACGGATCCATGCTCGGGTTATGGGAATGTGAAACCGGTGGATAATCTGAAGGACTTGGGCCGGAATAATCAAAAGGGTGGGTCCATTCTCGACCGCTTGAAGCATACGGGTCATCATAAATCAAGGGGACTCGATAGCTTGGCGGAGTGGTGTACGAATTCGGATATTCGGGAGTTTGGATATAAGGGTCATCATATGGCAAACTAGCTCGGTAGATTGCCATCTCCGGTCGGATCAATTTAGCGTACCGTGAGGTGATGATGCGAGCCCGAAAGATACTCGTGGTGGAGGCATCCTTTGATCTTCGTGTGTGTGAGCGGGCGACATCAGATTCTCGAATAAATTGGTCATCATTCGCTCTCGTTTGAGCGATCGCCTACCTAGCATGCACAACACTGAACAATGGATTATGCGCATCAAATGTAAAACAAAAAATCTAATCTAACTACTAACTAAGATAACAAGAGAAGTAAATAAGAACACCATTAGCCTTAATCTATCCCCGACAATGAATCCAAAATTTGATCGAAGATTTCTTAGCACTCTAATAAATCGTCTCCGCAATAGTACGGAGTGAATTGTAGAGCGGTAAGTTTTCCCGAGTCGTGTCTCTTGAGGATAGATATTATCGGCGATCGGTGTTTTTACTTAATCTCTTGTTAATCTCAATTAAACTAATCTAATATAAGAAAGCAATAAATCATTGGGTTTGGGTTTGAGTTTTTAATACTAAAGCTTGAATTAAAGTGAAAACTTGAAAACACTAATTAAAGCAAAGGGGAATGAATATTTAAAACTTGCTTGAAAATAACTAATTTTGAGAAAATTAATTAAACACTAATTAAAAACCTTAAATAAACTAAATCTACTAAATTAAAGAAAGCTTGTAAATTTTAAAAGATGAAATAGAGGGAAAATCAAAACTTGAAACTTAATGGAGTCAAAGAGCATTAAATGTGAAGAAGTCAAATTGATTAAAGAAGAAAGTCCCTTATGTCTTTCAAACACCAAAGGTTTGTTTAGACAAAAGGGGTAAAAAGTTTCAAAGAGAAATGCATCAATTGAGTATTTGCCAAAAGAAGAATAACAAGCTAGAAGATGGAAATGAGAAAATTGAAGTGCAATGAAAAATAACACAAACTTAAATCTAATAACCAACACAAAAACAATAACAATCAATCAATAACAACACATAATAGTAAAGGGAAAGATTACTACCAACTTTGCATTCAACACAAAAGCTTCAAGTCTAGATTACAATCTTCAAAGATAAATCAAACTTCAACTCAACAAGAACCAAAAATGGACGAGGTGTCACTTCTCCAACACTTGCTAAGAACAACTACTAAAACTAACTAAGCTAAAACTACTCTAAGGATTATGCACTGTGGTTTATTATGCAATGGAGTGGTAAAGGGGCTTGGAGTATATGGAACAAGTCCAAAATCCATCAAGGAAGGATAAGGTTGGTGAGAAATGGTTGGGGGTTTATATAGAGGGCAGCAGGGGCAAAATCATCAAGATAGTCCAAAAATCCTGAAGTACTCTGCGTCGCAGTCGATTGACTGACTACCCTGTCGATCGACTACAGTCGATCGACTGAGCGTCTGTCGATCGACTGCTCCATCCTGAAACGCCCAACCTTCAGTCGAGCAGTCAATCTGGCTGGGTCAGTTGATCGACTGGACTAGCAGTCGATCGACTGGCATGGCTGCTCCCGGCTTGGTTTTCTTATTTTCTACTCCAGCCATCCACTGGTTGTCGTTCTTTGTTCACGCTATGTCCCCTTGCTTGTGTTCGCTTTTTCGTTTCATAGCGAGTCGAATGGAATGCTCCAAACGTGCGTGTTGAGAATTTATTCTTGGAAATAATTCCTTTTTTAGTTGTTTGCCTTTCTTGGGCACAAAATAAATAAGGACTCTAGATTTTGTTTCCTAGATTGTGTCTAGGACTTTATTTAGTTTCCTAGATTGTATTTAGGATTTATTTTACTTTTTTACCAAGTTTAGGACTCTAAAATTGTCTATTTAAGACAAGAGAGGAGAAGACTTGAAGACACACCTTTGACGCGCAGAATTTACGAAGGAGCAGGTCGACGCAATTAGCAAACAAGAACACAAGAAAGTAACATATTTGAATCTATTGTCTGAAATCAAGAAGGTCTTCGAAGTTGCGTGACCAACGTAGAAGATCATCCTTCAAGGCGGCAAGTATTTTAGTACCACATGTTTGATACTATAGTTTTCATATATTACTTCATATTTTTTTTTTTAAAAAGTAATATAGTTTTCGGGTTTGTAAACCAAAGTTCACAAGTACTTTTACTTGTGAACTGAATTTAATTGTTTTGTTTATCTTTTATATTTTCGCTGCTTATTTTTGTTAAACTTTGGTTGATGTTAGTTTCGGTGATTGTAACATCGAAAGAAACATTGATTCAAGCTTTTATGCACCCCGTTTATATATATTTAATTTAAAAACATTCAAGCTTGCTCTCAAAAGTACGATGACACTTGTAGTGTGGAAAGTTGACTCAAGTCGATTCTCTCGAGGACAACGATTCGGTATCTAGGATATTTTCTTAATCACAATTAAGCACATAAACTTTTACAAATTGGGGTTTTGTTTGTTTTTGATTATTAACTACTAATTTGAAAAGCATGAACTTAAATAAAATTAATTAACTTAACTAATTTTACCAACTAGAATTTAAAAGCATAAATTAAACTAATTTTAATTACTTAAGCTTAAGAACTAAGAAATTATCTTATGGCAATTTAATCTAGATTTAAAACGCAGCGATAATCAATTATCATAAACCAAATCAAATAGCAAAACTAGTAATAATGGATCTAAAAAGCATAATCAAAATCTAATAACCTAAAGCAATTACTATCATGAAACCTAAAAACGGGATTAAATAGTATGAACCAAATTTCATAATAACATGATTTCAAATCTTAAATAACCAAGCATGAAATGAACTAAATTAATTTTAAAAATGAATATCCAAAGTATTCAGCGAATTCAAGTTCATAATCAACCCAAGATCAAACGCAAAAACATTAAACATAAACGAAAATCTAAATCTTAAACTATGAAAATTAAACTAAGAAAGCAATAAAAAGGAAAAGAGAACTTATTAAATCTAGGATTTGTAGAAATATCTTCGGCTACTCTGAAGAAAACGATGGATCTTGGTCGAGGAATGGGCCGTGCGCTATCGAACGTCTTCGGAACTCGAAAGCGTCGAATCCTTGATCTTGATCTCTAATCTAAGCTATTTAATGTTAAAACGAGATTCTAACCCTAGGAATATTTTTTGGTAAGTTTATATTGACCTACATATGCCCAAAACTCGGACTAATGGCTTGGTATTTATGGATTTCCGATTTCTTGGAGAATAAGTCACTTAAGTCGGTTACTGGGCCCGATAACGGTAGCACTTAGCGGTAAGAGCTACCGCTAAAGCTATCGTTAATGTCTCTATTGCCTTCTAACGGTGATGGTAATGGTATGGTTTGTAATCGTTAGGCGTACCGTTAGGCTCTCAGTCCACCTTCAGTGATTGAGTTAACGGTATGGTAACCGCTAAGTGTAACGGTGTTATCTAGCGGTAAGGCTACCGCTAAGGCTAACCGTTATCTTCAAAATCTTTCTACTTCTTCGCCGAAACGCTCGATTCTTGTCTCTTAATCATCAATCTTCATTCCTTACGCGCTGAGCTCCTCCGGTTACTTAGATAAGGTGAAAAACATAGATGATTCACCTATTTGCATCAATTAAGATCAAAATGCGGTAAAATAAGCCGGAAGTACAAATATACAAATTTAAGCTCAAACTACCCAACTTATACCAAAAATAATAAGAAAAACTAACTAAAATACTAATAAAAATAAGCACAAATACGTGTTAATCAACTACCCCACGCTTGATTAGTTTATTCGTCCTCTAACAAACGATAGGTTCAAAGTATAACAAGAATGAAAATAAGTCCAAGCAAAGAGTCGTGCCATGCTACATAGATAATTTTGAAAATATAGATACATGTCACACAACTTCAAATATTCCACCCTTATTACATTGTCGCTCCAAAATCAAATCATGCATCCTCTCAAAGGGTAATATATATGTGTAAGCTCAAAGCACTTGAGAATTTTTAATGGGGAAGTGTATATGCTCAAACCATACAAACACAAGCACAAAAAACAAGCACTGAAAATCAATCGCTTCTCCATCGCATTAAGTGTGTAACTAACAAAGAATCAGAAAAGTTCTTTTCGGGTTGTAATGTAGACTCTTTGGACGGGTATGGAATATATAAGTCGTGCGGCTAAATAACTCACTCAACCTAATCTATCACGAAGCAAAGTGCTTCACCTCATTGAAAAATAAAAAACCTCACTAAACACTCATAACGTAGCCTTTAAACCTAGGCTATTTCGTAACTCGCAAACCGTAAACCGACTTTCGCTAAAACCACTTAAATAATATAGAAGCTCATGATATGCTTCCTCTTACAACACAACTATTGCCTCTTAAATGTTAGGCTTCATAAGAAAATAAACAACAATAAACACAAGCATTTTTTAGCGTAGGCAATGACTCAACACGATTCACCATCCTTCTTATTCTTTTTTTTTTATTTTATCCCCCTTTTATTTTTTTTATGGGGTCATTCTTTTTTTTTTTTTTATTGAAGGATGGTGATCCTTAACACTATTACAATCTTTCATAAATCCCTAATCAAAACTCCAAAATACAAATAACCAATAAAAATAACTAACTCCTACCCCACGCTTTTAATGATCGTAGGAGTCAACTAAACACACTCATAGCTATAGGAAATAGATTATTTGACTATGATTGGCTCATTTGCAATTTATAGTGGCTAAAATATATGGATATGGCTAGAATAAGGTTTTTTCTATGCCTTAACATCATGTTCAAAGCTAACTACACACAGCGATTTCAAAGAAATTTTCATAACAGAACTCACTTGAGTACATGCAAAGATGATAAACACTCAGGCTACTCACAGGCTTTTGCATGAAAAAGTTTTGAATTGACGCTACTTTTAAGGTTTTGCGAAATCAATTGCGTCCAAGTACCATTTTAAAATATATAAATAATAATTTTGAAAAATTTTATGCACTTATATACGCTCAAAGATAGAAACATCAAATCATACTTAGTTAATTTCAACAGGAATGCCAGACAAACACAATTCAGCGTGGAAATAGCAATTAATCACGGTAAATTACGTTTCGCTCGACCCATCCCCCCATCCGAAGAATCTGGCAATCTCCATATTGCCATAAATAAAGAACAAGTAAAATTGAGAGAGGTAAGGAAAACGTCCCTGAATATCCAAAAGGTTGAGCCGCTCCATGTTGAGATCGTGACTGCAACACATCATCCCGATCGTCGTGATCTGTACGTACGCCAGTTAGCAATACGGTCATGAAGTACCGGTTCACGTCTTGCTACAACTTTCTGCTCGGCGTAACGGTATACCTATCTGTAAGTGCTACCACTAGTCTACCGCCAAGTATCTCTTTGTGGGGCTATCGGTAACGTTAGCGGTGGATTCTTGTCGTTGGGCCTAAAAACACGCTAACGGTAGGAGGTAACGGTAGAGGTGACCGCTAGACTACCGCTAGTTCTTCAGAACTGGCATATTTTTCAATTTTTCTGCACATCGACACACGCATCAACGTACCATAGCAATTTCTATTTTTTTTAATGCAGAAAATAAAAGCTAGAAAAAAAAACACATAAAAGAAATTCAAAAAGAAAGGATAAAGAAAACAAACGCTTGGGTTGCCTTCCAAGAAGCGCAACATTTAACATCGGTTGCCCGATGCCATATTGTGCGATCAGTTCCAAACTTGTAGTGGATCTCCCAACTCCACCAATTTATGATCACGGTTCTTCATTCTTCAAACTTTGAAACGTTTAGTTCTTCTGTCTGGGCCGCTAACTGACGACGAGCTTCATCCAACTCTCTCTGAGTAGGGAAAGTTGTTTAGTCTGGTTGTTAACTTGAGTAACCAGCTCGTTGCATTCCTTCCACTATTTTCCGGTAGATTCTTCTTCAGAGATGACAACTTTCAAGTGACTAAAGATTGAGGTCACGATAGGTTCGAGCTACGTTGACAAAGACAGAAATGAATGATTTATGAGTTAGGAATATGTTAACATATGAAATAGCAAGAGGAAATCTCGGAGGATAATTACCTGGTCAAAATATTGAGACAGCATGGTCGCCTGTTCAGCCATCTTGAGGGTCGCCAGATACTTTTCTATCTGGAATCAGCATTTGGCTCCAGATAAATGGTTGGAACTGCTCGGCTTCATCACAGTGCAGGAGGCCGTTGCTCAAAATTGGGGAGCCTTAGATGGATGCTCCTTGAGTGCGGTGGCATTTCGGACGAGGGGATGCAGATCGAGCTCGGGCTCAGCCACTGATAGTTCGCTTTTTCTTACCCTTGCCCACTAAGTCATGCAAGGGCAACTGGTTGTCAGAATCGACGATCTCCACTGGTGTGTCTCTCACAGCGAGAGCAATATCCACATCCTCCTCTGTGTTTATCGTAGGAGCTGAGGACGTCACGGCAGGAGTGGAGTCTGGTTGGACTACTATTGGGCCTTCCGAGTTCGACGACCCACTGGTGAACACAAAGCGATCTGCAGAAAAAAAAAAAAAGAGTTTGTTATTGTTTGATTAACACAGGTTAAGGTGGAAAGAATCTACAATATATTGAACCTACCGAATTCGAGCCTGGTTATCTAGAGAGGTCACTGGCTGAGACCCATAAAAGAGTACACCCTCTCCGACTCGGCGAGTTTCATCACATTACAAAGAAACTTGCTCCATTTTTTACTCAAATCTGAATATTTTTTATAGAGAGAGGGGTGTTTTTTCTCTGTGGGAACTGGCCCTTGAGGAGGGTTTGACTTCTTCTATTTCGTAGGAAATGGCCAGGGCTCGCTAGAAGAAAGGAAGAAAAACTTTGATCGCCACTCATGGACTTTAGAGGAGGGACGAACAAGGAAATACGCCTTTTGGCACAAAGAAAGGTAGAAGGTACCCTTCTGATTTTTTATTATGTAACAGAAGTTAAAAGAAATCTATGTCTGGTTCAATGTTATTGTATTTACACAATATTATATATCCGGTTATAAACCTAATGGAGTTAGGAGCCATTTGGAATAAGGGGACTTTGTACTTTTTGGCTGTAGCGACCAAGAAGGGATGTAGAGGAAATCTAATTCCTTCCCTTTTATGGTCATCAAAGACAGTAATATGGTTAAAAGGGGGGTTGTTCGGGTCATTTTTACCAGCCTCGAGCTGGACAAACCGAATGATGTCTGGAAGGTGGAGGCTTTCGATGAAAGCCGCAAGCAGGTTGCGATCTGAGAGTACCCAGGGATTTTCTATATTCACCCGAGTAGCTCAGGAGAGAAGGGGTATGTTTTCATGAGCAGAACGAGGAACGATTGTTACAAGGTTAGAGAAGAAGAAATCGAGGTTGGATGAAGATTGAGGAGCTTGTGATTATGTTAGGGGTATGGCTTTTGGAATCACCATCTACTAAACTGATTCTGGGCTTGGTAATATTTTCTCCTCTGTTTTTCGGCTCGGGAGATTTCTACAGATTTTGTTTTAAAAGAAATGTCGTGGATAGGGGAAAAATTCATAGTGATATTGGGGTTTGAGAATTGGAGTTAGAAGAAGTTAAAATCATCATACATCAACAATAATGGAAATAGCAAATGGGGGAGGAGAAGAAAAAGGACATGTTCAGAATGTAGAAATTCAAAAATAAAATAAATTTTGAACAATAAAGTTGATAAAATTAGGGGAACAAAACCATGGTATCGTAAAGTGATGAACTTGTTGAGTTGAGAATTTTGATCCGAAGGCAAGCGTACTTTTTACTGGAGAATTCTTGAAATTTTTGCTGATGAAAATGGTGAAAATTTTCATTTGTTTTTTTGATATACGAAGGAAATGCGGTGAAAGGATGCCTATGTCGGGAGCGGTGCAAATTTGAAATGACGGGGGAGTTTCGGGCGACGCGAAGGTTGGTAAGGTTAATTGTGGTCCTTTTGTTTCCTGGACCACAAGAATAATATAATACGAGGAAAATAAGTTGCAAC
The DNA here is from genome assembly GCA_014905375.1 of Phtheirospermum japonicum. Taxonomy (NCBI): domain Eukaryota; kingdom Viridiplantae; phylum Streptophyta; class Magnoliopsida; order Lamiales; family Orobanchaceae; genus Phtheirospermum; species Phtheirospermum japonicum. Next base: position 150,973 of record BMAC01000786.1, on the reverse strand, counting down.
ACGTGTCCGACACAATGGCAGTGCATTTAATGTTTAGAAGTTTGAGGTGATGTTTGATGGTTTTTGCGCTTTTACCAAGAGGCGTGCGGGATTGACCTTTGGGGAAACTAATGATTACATTTGATGCGATCAAAAAGATTGGGTCACCGAGAAAAGAGAGTACTGACCTCAAATATGCAGTCCGCGACCTAATAGACCTCCCGAAGGCTCCTAGCGACCTGATCAATCCTTCCTACAAAACAAAACCCAAGCCAGATGGTGGACAGCCCCGGCGTAGGCCTTCTGATGCTTAAATCAGAAAGTGTTTGAGAAAGTTTATGCAAGAGCTTTTACGTAGGATCAAATCAACTTAGAGAGAAAAGAATGAGACTTGAGTTTTATTTATATAGATGAGTGATGTGTTTCCAATCTAGGGTTCACATCTCCCATTAGAACTATAATTTCATAAATAGCGGCCGACTTAGAATTAAGTTTCCATATATGTGAGAATTCGAGCTGAGTTACCATAACAGCATGTTCATATTTTTAATTCGTCGGGACCCCATAAAATAGCATGTATTAGCCCAATAGGGCCCAAAACCATGTTAAATCGTGAAACCCAGCTCTCAGCACCGAGCTACCACTCAGTGCTGAGCTGTCTTAATATCGCTTATATCATATGAGTTCACCACCTCACATAAGAGCTCACCACTCTTATACGAGAGGGTCGTCACTCCTCAAAACAGCTCGCCTACCTTCCTGAAGGATTGCACCTCCTAGAGAAGGAGGTCGCTTACTAAATTCGTACAATACCTGCATATTTGCCAACGTGAATATTTCACTACAAGAAAATTGGAAAATACCAACGGAATAATCCGTTGGTAATAAACAATTTCCGTCAAAAATTGATTTTACCAACAGATTACCAACCGAAAATATCTGTTGGTATAAAGCTTGATGGTAAATTTGCCAACGAAAAATTTTTTGTCGCTATTTTTACCAATGGGATAATTTCGTTGGTAAATACCAACTGAATTACTCTGTTGGTATTATCAATTCACCAACGGAATGATCTGTGGTTATTTACCAACGAAAAATTTCGTTGATAAATACCAATTGAATTACTCTGTTGGTAATTACCAATTCACCAAAGGAACGATCTGTCGCTATTTACCAATGAAATATCTTCATTGGTAAATACCAACTGAATTTCTCTGTTGGTAATTATGAATTCACCAATAGAAATAACCCCTTGGTAAATAACAACAGCGAGTTTTTGTTGGTAATTTTAGTGTTCATCGCTATTTTACCAACAGAAGTAATCCGTTGGTATTATTTTCAATGTATTTTTTATTTTTTAATTATTAAATTTTCCTGCAAATTTACACCAAATAATTCACAAAATAATCGAGAATTGAAAGATAACCCAAACTATATATCAAAAGACCCAACAACATATCCACAAATCCAAACGCCAATATTCAAAATAACAAACGATAATATCTAAATCACACCCGAAATACCAAACAACAATATCCAAAGCACACGTGATATCCAAAATATCCAAACAATAATCAGCAAATACAGACACATAATCTCCAAAATTTGAAAACAACAATATCCAAAATGTAAATGCGCAAAGGGATATGTGGAATCGAGATAGAAAATCGTCATAGCTATGAAAGTGGCAATCCACCTTGTTGATGGAAATCCTTCATCTGCGCCTGCATATCTTTCTGTTTGATCACTTAAACAGTCTGACAATGTGACGTCTGTCTTAAATCCGCTGCCCCATTTTCGGCAGTTACCCCGTGAAAGCAATGCCCTCAGGGCCACAAACCAAGTCTCTGCTTCGCACTTGTCTTTGCATATCTGTCAAAATAGCACAAATGTCACCAGAAGCTACCTTTGTAAAGATCATTATAGTGTTCCATTTATCATGAATGTATTAGTGTCTATAATAGGGCAGACTAGAAATAACTCCAAAATACCTGCAAGTGTTGTTGTGCATAAATTATGTCTCCAATCACTCCCGGGAAAGTCTTCTTAATTCTATAAGAAAATGGTTCAGTTGCTGCTATCTCCTAAATTCAACTTCCACTGTTTTTCCTCTATAAATTTTTTTTAGATTTCTTGTTTATCAGCTTAATCAACCAGTTTTGTAAATTATTTATCCATCTTTTGACGGGAAAATGACAGGCCAGCATACTCCCTAACTCTTCAAATTCAGACATATGTACCATTTGAATGGTTTAGCCAACAACTTTAAAGTCCGCTCGCAGTAAGTAACGTGGAGAGGGTAGACAGAGTGATATGAAAACATAATCCATGCCGCATTCCCTGCAGAGAATACTTATGAAATCAAAAGAACCACCGAATTATTACGTACCACATCCAAGGATTTTTGCCATAGATAAGAGAAAATGATTGATATTCCTTCTCAGGTTGAGGATATCTCTGAAATCTTTTCTGCATAGTCATGAATAATAACCTAATACATTAGATTAACATATTGCTAGATTATTAAAATCAATTTAGAAGTCTAATGTATGCAAATGATTAACTGAGAATTTTAAGAAACTTACATTAAGCTAGCCCAAATTAAAATGAATGCTTTATAGAATAATTTTGCTTCTATCAAATTTACTTGTATGAGAAATACAAGAGTTCAGAAAATCACATAATATGGGGGGGGGGGGGGGAGGGGGAATCTATCTCTACTGCACCTACTTAATACTGCAAAAAAGAAAAGATTTATGGAACCAGAAAATACATCAAAAAGAAATAAATTAGGAATTTCTACATTAAGGTTCTCGAGATCAAGTACACAATCTCTTTTGCTCCAGGTTCCAGCAAACACAAGCAAAAAAAGAACGTGGCATGCTTAAACTAGAATTCCAGTCGTGTTACCCCAAGTAACTGTTCACTTAATCAGTGAGGCATTTATAACTATTAACAGTTTCGAATTTAAGCTAGCCAAAGTTTGTTTTAAGTTGTAAGTGAGGTAGCTTAATTAGTAAGAAAGTTGTTGGGCTAACAGTTTGATCACAGGGTTGTATATAACCCTCCTCTGTAATTCAATTAATCATTCAGAAATCACAATTAAAATTTTCAGCTTTTTGTTCTTTACTTTCAACATGGTATCCTAAGCCATGCCTTCTCTCATTGTTCCTCTTCTCCGCTGCGATATTTTTTTTTTTTTCGCTCTGGTTCACATCGCCGAGCTTCGTCAAGCACCTCTAATGGCGATATCACTCTCTGCTCATTTGCAGACTTCCCTGTAGTTGTGATACTCTCAATTTCTGCGTCATTGATTTCTTTCTCATTCTAAATTTCTCCTCCCCTAATTTTCTCTGTTCCGATTTAAGCTTCGTTCAAACTCATCCATGGCGACGATAAATTTGCCAACATTAAACACTCTCACAATTCATTTAGATCGTAACAATTACTTGGCGATCTCAAATTCTGGCAACATTCCTAGCACACGGTTTTGATGAATTTCTGCTCGGAGATCAATCAATTACTCCGGGGGCTAGGGTTGGTAAAAAAAATCAATCCTGAGCTTGCAATCTGGAATCACCGCAATCAATTCCTCATGAGCTGGCTTCTAAGCTCGATCTCTTAATGTATGCTTGGGCATGTTAGCCGTTGTGCACATGCGTTTGAGATATGGACTACTTTTTAAAATCTATTCCGCTCTCAGTCAAAGGCCAGAGCTATGGACCTTCGTTTTCAGCTTCAAACTCAAAAGAAAGGGTTGAAAAGAAAGGTGATAAAAGCATTGAAGAGTTTGTCATGCAGATGCAGAATATTGCTGATCAAATTCAAGCTGCAGGACAAGATCTAAATTCCTGCAAGATAATCATGCTCTCATTGAGTTTCATGTTAATCATTGTCTTGTCAAGGATCCGAAGTCTCACATTGTACTTCTGAAAGTCAAGCTTAAAGATAGCCTCTATCAACTTGACCTTTCACACCTCTCTCCTAATCAAATTTCATCTACAGTAGCTCTTCAAGCATCCATCTCTCCTCAGTCTAGCACATCCTCAGATCAATGCTCTCACCTATACTGCAACAACAAAGAAACATTTTGGCATAATAGGTTAGGTCATCCTTGTAATAATACCTTGAAAAATGTTATGCAAATAACTCATGTACCATGTTCTTTGAACAATGTACCATTATGTGAAGCTTGTAAGCTAGGAAAACAACATTAAATGCACTTTCTCTCTGTAATTCACAACACTACAAAACCATTGGAAATTGTTCATTCAGATGTATGGGGACCTGCTTCCTCCATTTCCACTGATGATTATAAATACTATGTTCTGTTTGTGGATGACTACACAAGATTCTCTTGGATTTCTCCTCTTGTTCAAAAGTTAGAAGTTGCATCCATATCTCATTAACAGGCTGCCTACACCAGTTTTACAAAATACATGTCCCTATCAGAAATTATTCCACAAGTCTCCCTTGATCAAGACGAGGATCGTTGACATGGAAGACTGAGTTTTTACGGCGGTTCTAAAATAACCGACGTAGAATGTCTGAGTTTTTTTGTTGTTCTCATATAACCGTCTAGAATGTTTAAGTTTTTACGGCGGTTGTTTGTTGAAACCGACGTTAAGATAGAACTGGCCTGCAATTATGTTACGTCGGTTCACATATAAACCGCCGTAGAATGTGGGGGTTCTACGGCAAGTTTTAAGGATAACCGCAGTCTAAAATATGGACTTAACGTCGGTTTTCAGAACCGCCATGGATGAGACGTCGTGGTAGCCATATTTCTATATATTAAGTACATTCTTGATCGAATTAGATCGGCGATCTAGCACTGATGGAATTTATATTCTGTTTACTGAATCACATGAAATTTTATCCAACTCCATATTTTATTTGGAATGAAATGTATGAACTACGTATGAACAGAGGAAAAAAAGAGAATTTTCTACTTAAATTGGAAGTTGCAACAGATCAAAAAGGAATTGATAAAACAATCCTAGAAACAGAATTAGGTCACTTAGACTTATTAAGTTAAGGTCATAGGGTTTTTTATAGAATAGCAAAACAAAAGGAAAATGATTCAAATCATACCATTATTATGATATTACATATTCTAATTTGAGAAAAATTAAAAGATTCGGTATTTTGGAGACAAAGACAACAAAATCAGATAAAATCAATTTAGCACTTAACCGCCTTTATGTTATGGATTTTGTTGTTCAAGAAATGATTCGCAGAGAAGAGAGATATTTGTACTTTACTGATTTTTGAGTCGAATATGATTTAAAGAAGGGCCTTCTGTAGTGACATAGTTCTAGCAAGTCTGTGCTTTCCAGAACGCCTTTTTTTACCGTTCTGGATTGGCAGACTTTCTAGAAGGGTAAAAAAAGACGTTCTAGAAAATAAATTTTATATTCTAGAATAGTACCATCCCATGTTGATCCGCCACTTTCCAAAACGTCTTTTCGAAAATACCGTTCTGGTATGTGACACTTTCAAGATATACTTTCCAGAACGGTTTTTAGAAAAGACGTTCTGGAAAGTCTCTTTCCAGAACGGTATTTAGAAAAGACATTCTGGAAAGTCTAACATTCCAGAACATGTTTTCATAAAACAGATTTGGAAAGTATCATTCCATAACGTTATTTAGAAAAGACGTTCTGGAAAGTCTACTTTCTAGAACGGATTTTCAAAAATCAGTTCTAAAAAGATACTTTCGAGATGGGTTTTACCAAAGTTACCTTCTAGAAAGTTTAAAAAAAATTAAAAAAATGAAATGAAAGCAGAAATACACCAAAATCACTAATAATTATATTAATTATATCACCCAAAAATACACAAAGAGATATTCAAGAAATTAAATTAAGTAAACATTACAAAAATTATAATAAAAACTGCAAACATACAAATCTTCAGTGCGAAAATGCAGCTAGTCAGAAAATTAAATTTAGTAAATATTAGAAAAATTAAAATAAAAACTGCAAACATACATATCTTCAGTGCAAAAATGCATCTCCACATCGTTAAAGCAATCAGCAATCCACCCTTTGGATGATAGGTCCAAACATTTTTCATTGGATGGAGACATGTCTTCTGTTAACAATAGAATTATTTATCACTCACGAGACATTTATGAGATAGCATCAGAGATTCTTGTGTCTCTTAAACATAAAAACAGAAGCACATTTAGTGGCTTATGTTGAAAAGAAGTGATTCATTGTAGCATAAAGGTTGGTAGAGTTGGATAAAATAGAATCTAAAAGTTGAATTTTTATAAAGAAAGTGTTCGGTGAGTAAGTTATAAACGTGCTTATTTGTTTGTAAAAGTTAAGCCATAGGCTGAATCATAAATTTTAAGCACACCTATCCCAAATGCAGAAAAAGAAGCAAGAGTTGGCATTTGAATACATAAAAACTAATATTTCTTTTTTCTCACTAGCTAAAATAAGGCTTTTGGACAATATAACTACAATAAACATAAGTTAATCGAACAACATTCTTTTGGGCAGTGGATGTGATTGAGTATCAAAGACATGGCAATTATTTTCCAAATGATGAATGAATTCGTATTAGTTAACATCAAACCTTAGATCTTAAAAAAGCGCCATCAGTGCAAAGAGGAGCATCAAGAACTTCAGACTCAAACTGTAGCATCCGACGCCTTTTAACTTGAGACGAAGTCTCTTTATATTACTCTAACTCTTTCCCCGTAACTTCTGCAGTTCGTTTACAAAAAAATAAATAAGTAAAAGAAAAAACACAAATGAGCAGCATTTTGCTTAGAATAAATCTTTTGGGCCTTTTTATGCAAGTTCATTATTCATGTAAATGTTTGATGTGCATATAAGCAAAAATGACGGATTCCAAATTGTTTGCACAAGTTATTAACTAAAACTTTACTGCTAAGTTGATTGAGTCATTTTCAAGCAACGAAACTAATCAAGTACTACCATCCAAATAAGAAGATAATAAAATAAATTAATGTTAAGAACTTGATTAGTCGAGCACCTCAATTTTCAAGAATTCATAATTATGACTAGCTAAAGTAGTTGAGCACGTCAAGAGCTTGATTTGCTAAGTCATTGACAGATGGCAGAGGATCATCAGCACAAATAGCAGCAGCTCCCAACTGCAAAAACTCTTATTAGAATCCCATTTAATTTAATTGTGAGTTATATCGTTCGAAAATGAAAGTAATGAAAAAGGGTCCAGTTTACAAACCTCGTGTCCAGGAGGGTTAATATGGTAATCATAGAAATTGTGAAGAAGCAATGTTGCAGCTTTTGGACAAAAAAAATCCTTGGAAGCATGACATGTCTGCACAAAAACAAATATAAACCTAATATAAAGTTGACAAAAAGGAACAAACAAAAGGTTACTGGCGACTCAGCACTCACGATTTAGAGCTAAATCAGGATAAGTAACCTGAGCTGGCTTGTCCGGGTCTCCATAAAATATAACCGAGACAGAGCCACTCCCAGTTTGAACTGTATGCTCCTGAAAGGCAATTAATAACATTGATAATAAGCAACGTTCTGGGATTAAAATGTATGAAGATTAATAATTGAAACAAAGAGGATTTTGCCATGATAATTATTTTCTCCCGAACAGAAAACGATTAGGTAAATATTAATTTGATGATGACAACTTCTAACCACTCTCAAAAGAAACAGATTAGAGAGAATAAAAGCCACTTGTATTCATTTAGTAATTTCAACAAAGAAAGTGACAGGTGTCACAAGATGCTTAGATTATTAATCGGGTTTTTTTTACAAGAATCTTTAACTTTGAGCATCAAAAGCACACAAGATATACACTACTACAAAAAAGGCCTTTTACAACGGTCAATTTACAACGGTTGTTAAATAACCGTTGTAATAGAGCAGTCCGGTAATGTTACAGCGGTTATCTTTTTAACCGATGTAATTAGTATATTACGACAACGGTTATTTTTAAAACCATTGTAAATGTCCGTAGTAAATATATTAAACGATATATTACGACGGTGTTTTTACAACCGTAAATACCCGTCGTAAAATATAATTCGTTTAATTAAGTTAACTCAGTTTATATTTAGAGTTATAATAAAACTAATGAAAAATTAAAAAAGGCATATATATGTAGCCCGTCAAAAAACCCCTCTCTCTGAAAATTTATCCCCTCCCGACACATCCAAAACAAATCGCCGTTGGGCCAACACCACCACCACTGGTGGCAGTCTTACGGCGACCAACACCAGCAATTCGGCGACCTAGCCACACAGACAATCAAAAAGTTTCGAGAGCAGTTCAGCGACCTAAGGTGTGTTTCTGTTTGGATTTTTTAATACAAACTTCATATCTCAGTTGTTGAATTACATAGTTGTTGGTGTGATTTATGCTGAATTGATTCGATTTGGCATTGTGTGCTCTTATTTCGACTATGAATTTGGGGGGTTAGGGTTTTTTGCTCGATGGTCCTCCCTATTTCTGCAGTTTTTTTTTTAGCTTGATGGATTGGAGATAGACTGGAGTTGAATTGATTGTTTTATGAATTTTAAATTGATCAATTTCTCAGGCAAATGATTGAAATATAGACTAAATAGTGGTTTCTTGAAAACATTTGTGTAATTCGCAGCTTAGAATTGGTATTTATTTTTCCCCCACCCCAATTATTTCTTATTTCGTTAAAAAGTGTTGAATGTAATTTTCAGGTGGGCCACCAGATAGTTATTAGCTATGCAGAATGCATGGGGGTACTGTTATTTCGGAGACGGATTCAAGGATCCACTAGGCAAGCCGATTAATTGGGAAGCTTTTGTGTATTTTTATGTATTTTCAGCTTTTATAACTTGTTATCATGGACTTCACAAGAATCTTGGGCTTAACTACAACATGACCCCTGGGGATGAGGTTAAAGATATGTTAGTTCTTCTAAAATAAGAAAAGCGGCAAATACTCTCTGTTTCTGCAGTCTCCTCAGGGGCAATTGTGTCCGACTATCAAAAAAGGCTACGTGTCGAAAGTGTATGTTCAAGGTTAGGGCTTGTTTCTTCGGCAAGATCATCCCATTTATTTTTTCCTTTTCATAGGTTGCAGCCATAGGGTTAGTCCCTTCAAAGCACTTGGGGAAGAAATTAACAGTTAGAATCACATGTTCACAAGCTAAAAGAGTGTGTTAGTGAACTCATCTCTATAGTATTCCATTATTTGTAATCTCCACATTAATTGTTATTTTTCTGATTCATTGGCAGGTTATATGGGATAAATGTATGTGGTGAAGGAGGAGAATACGAAACTTTAACTCTGGACTGCCCCCTCTTCAAAGTAGAACTTTTACTTAAATATTATATTAATAAACGATAACTATTTCCATTTCCATTTATAAATACTAACATGTCGATATTTTCCAGAATGCTCGAGTTGTGTTTGATAAATTTGAAGTTGTCTTACATTCACCAGATCAAATAGATCCTGTAGGCGTTCTTCATCCCCTGGAATATCATTTGGAGAAGAAGCTAGTCTCATTATCTAATGAGAAAAGCAATGAAGCAACTGTTTAAGAAATTGGTTCAGTATGTGAAGTGTTGGGAGATTGTCAAGATATCTGCGTAGCCCCAAGCGTAAAAAATGATGTAAATTGTGAGTTAGCAATAGATTCAAAACATGAACTTCACATCTCAAAATCGCGGATGGATAATACTTTTTCCATTGCTTGCTGGCTACAAGATGCCTCTAAAACCTCAGCAGATATGTAATTTTCTTTTAATTTCTCGTTCTAGCGATTGTGTTTTTTTTTATATATTTTCTTGGTCTGGTGGAAATATATTTTTACTATAATTATTTTTAATTTGTTAGATGTGCGAGAGGACCTCGAGGTGGTTATAACAAGAATTGAGTTGCTGTTTGATGAGCACAATTGCTCTTGGGAGATTGTTCTTTACATACATCTGTATATTGCTGATATGAATGAGTTTGGACTGGCGAATGATCAATATCTGAAGTTTATTACTCAAGAAAAGTGTCGGTTTGGTGTGCCGTCACGTTCCACAATAGAACTCCCTCTGTTGCAAGCTGGTTTGGGGAGGGCGTACATTGAAGTATGGAGGAAATCGATATCTGTATGACACGCAGATACTTAGGTGAACTCTTTTTATATTCACCTCTTGTATCTACTTGACATTCTTTAGAAAATATGGGACAAACGAAATCAAAGTTACAATATTAACTTTAATTTTGGATTTTATATATATATTGCTTTTCTCCTTTATTCATTTTTTCAGTGATATTGAATATTTAAAATATATTAATGAATACTTTTGGATGATATTATTTATAAGGTCATGAAATATTATGAATGTTTATAATTTTAAAATATATATAATTGAATTACATGTATAAGATATGGTTCGTGTGAGTGTGAGAACTAGGGACACTTCTCATCCCTTAATTATCTTGATCTCAATGGTTGTTAGCAATTAAGATTAGTGGGGGTAGATTAGTGAAATATATATTTTTTAGATATTTGGTCCAATTACGATAAAGTATTTATATAAAAATAGCAAACTGGTGTGGTTCTTAACCTTTTTTTAGCTTTAGGCAATGTTGAAACCACAATACAGCAGTATAAAGCACCTAAAACAACAATGCATTTAATATAGTAGTGTAATATGTATAACATAGCAGTATAATACCGCATAATTAGCAATTTAAATTCACATTAACCAAAGATTCCTGTGTGCACCTATTTTCTGTGTTTGCTTCAATGTAAACAGATAACTCTTAATACTTGAATATTATAAAGTAATTTTTTTCTCATACCATTTTATTCTCTGACTGCAGGCAATAACATTTGCTGACTTCTTTTTGGCTGATATATTTACCTCTATGTCAAAGGTATGAATCCTGTTGTATTTGTAAATCCTGCTAAGATTATTCTTTTATACTTGTAGTTTATTTCGAAGCATACAACATGATAGTAGATAAACACCCAGAAAATCATAAAAGGATTTTCTTCATCAGGAGCATTTACCACAATACCGCCTGCTTAGATAATCTCTCAACAGTTGCTATTAGTGGAAACAAGTTCATATTCGTTTGTAGCCAAAAATAAGGTCTGTTTATTCTTTATTTTATTTTATTTTTTGAGAAAAGCTTAAGTTTTTTTTAGTTTTGATAATGGGTGTGGGAATTTTCAGTTTCATACAAATTAGTCAGTTTTTTGAAGCTTTTGTCTTTTTTTTTTTTTTTTTTTGCGCTTGTCTATAATATTATTCTAGAAAATGGTTAGGTTCGTGTAAAATGTTGATTAAATATATTTCCATGCATTTTTTTTTTTTTAAAAAGCAACAATATTAAGTCAAAACAAAGGTATGTAATTTCAGTACTCCTTGCATTAGATAACATAGTTATGTAATAATGACAAGAGAATTCGAGATCAAAAACACTAGAACACGATACTAACAAAAAGCATAAAGATGACACAGAGCCACCAATCATCCAAATGTGGTTAATCCTGGAACTCACTTCTTGGCCTTCTTAGTTGTCTGAGCTGTAGGTGCAGGTGCTGCAGGCACGACTGCTTTCTCTCCTGGGCCCTGTGCTAGCCTTTCCTCTCTCCTTGCAAACTTCCTTTCCCTGCTAGCTTTGTGCTCTCCCCAGCACTTCATTTCGGCCGACCCCATCAGTCCCGGTGAAAGGTGGCTCATCTCTCTCTCCCTCTACATTTTTACAGTATCAATATATACAAGTATTTGGGAATCTGCAAATTTTTGATACGCCTATTTTTCTGCTTAATTTTTGTGTATGCCTTTCTATGTTTTGTGCTGAAGCTGTTTAGTTCTACTTGAGTCTGGGAATGACTGAGAGGTATTATAAAAGAGATGATTATGAATGAATCTTTAGAGCCTCATTGCATACATTTCTTCTCGCCCTCTCCTATTTTTATTTTCCGGTGCTAATGTTTCGCCCATTTGTTGACTATTGTTGTTATGGTTCTTTTAGTTGAAATTATTATCGCTAGTGTTAGATGGATTCGGCAAATGCACCAAATGAGGACATTGCAAATATGGGACAGAGGATGATTGACGGTAATATAGCTCAAGCGGATAGTTATAAGAATAAAATTGACGAGCTTTTCACGATGGTTGACAAAGTAAGCATTTGTTCATTGTCAATAGTACAAATTAAGATTAGTGCAATGCCTATAACTATCTGTAATCCCAAATGGTCTGAGAAAATGTCATTTTCTATGTAATTTTACTATGCTATTTATTTGTTGTTATGTGCATTCAGCTTTATTGTAATGTTTTATTTTACTTACACATTCAAATTTTTTTTCAACTAGTGTTTCGACTACTTTTAACGTGTTGGATGGTAAACACACGAGTCGATCCAAGCAGGCCGTTCGTTGGATTTTTTCGAAAGTTAGTAATTTGCAATCTCCTCCTCCTCTTCTTCTTCTTCTTCTTCTTCTTCTTCTTATTATTATTATTATTATTATTATTCTCTCGGTTCGTATTTGTAGTTGGTTATTAATCTATTTACTCAAAGTTTATTTTTGTGTTGTATATTAGTGTAATAAGCAATCCAAAGGTTGGGAATGTGGATATTACGTTATGCATTGGATGTGGACCATATTTCGAGTTGGAATTACAGACAACTGGAAAGAGGTAATATAATTTCTATCTTTAACTATTTTATTATAATTTGTTTATTTATTGTGTTATAATTTATGTTACAGGTATTTAATGATACTGAACGACTACATCCAAATGCATTGAAGCAATTCGGAAACAATGGCCAAAATGTTTTTTTTGAAATGAAGAATAGATTATTGGGTGATTAGAATTGTGTGTTATTTCAACATTGAATTTTGAAAGTTTATTAATTAGGTTGGTTATTGTCGTTTGGACTCGAGATGTGACTTGGATGTGGTAAAAACTAGTACTTTGTGTAAGTAGGCCATATGTATTTCATTTTTCGAATTATTGTGTTTTGATAAATTTTACCTTGTATAGTTTGGGTTGAGTATAAAACTAATTTAGTTGGATGGACTGTTATTGTATTATGTTATTGCCTTTGATTTCGGGTGAATTGTTTGGTTGGGTTATGTGAAATAAATTGGTTACAAATTTTTAGGTGCGAATCGGTTAAATTTAATAAAATTAAAAAAATCAGTTTTACATCCGTTTTATTAATAACCGATGTTTAACAAAATTCTCTTTTACATCGGTCACACATATTACATCGGCTGTTTAAATAACCGATGTTTACATCGGGTTATTCATGTTATTACATCAGTTTCTTCAAAAACGGATGTAGTATAGTCCAGTATTACATCGGGTAATTCAAGTGTTTACATCGGTTCTAGAACCGATGTAAACTGTTGAAACATTTTACATCGTCTTCATCTACATCGGTTCAAAAACCGATGTTAATGGCCAGAAATAACCGATGTAAGATCCGTTTTTTGTAGTAGTGATAGCAATAAAACTAATATAATCGACATTCCTTCTATGTTGTAACCTTCTATTTTAGAAACTAGATGTGCTAAAAACAGAAG
>BMAC01000786.1:101724-131489 GCA_014905375.1 Phtheirospermum japonicum | reverse complement strand
CGAGAAATCTACGTCGAAAAGATTGTCTCGTAAGAGAGGACGGAGTACGCGGAGAAAGGGGGATGCTTCTAGTTCCACCTCATCCGTAGGCTCTCATGTTCGTAAACGACGAGCGAAAGGAGTGAAAGTAAGGCGAAGTCGTTACAGGCGAAGTAGTCGACGGCRCAATAAATATAATAGTGARAGCGARACTCCGACCTCTGAYACGGRTAGTGAKTCTCAAGAGAAAACCAAGAAGAGCGGTAATGTGTTCAARGARGGAAAGGGGGAAAGCGAGATGGGTCCGCATAACAAGGCCTTTAGAGATTTGCAAGAGGCTATGTTGAAATTAGAAAGGCGGATGGATGGGGAGAAATTTGATGTAGACGAAGGACATCCCTTTTCAGAAGATATGATGTGCGCGGCAATGTCTAAGAATTATAATGCCTTGGAGTTACAATATCGAGGAGTGACGGATCCGGTCGAGCATCTACATCTCTTTGAGAATGCAAGGTTGTTGCATAGTTACACGGATGTCATGGCATGTCGGGCTTTTGTATCGACCTTGAGGGGGATCGCACAAAATTGGTTCTACCAGCTCCCGCGGGGAAAAATCACTAGTTACCAGGTGTTGCGGGCTGCCTTCTTAAAACAGTTCTCTAGTGTTAAGCAGAGTGCAAAGACAGCGCAGTCGCTCTTTACTATGGTGCAGCGACCTGATGAAACATTGAAACAATACATTAATAGATTTACCAGCGCTACTTTGGAGGTGCCCACTGCTACTGATGAGATGAAGGCTGGAGCCCTACATCAGGGATTAAGAAGGGAGGATTTACGCAAGTCGCTAGTCAAAAAAGAAGCGCGAACTTACGATGAGGTGTTAGCGAGATGTCATAAGTATGTGCAAGTGGAAGAGGCAGAGGATGAGCATCGCGCACGTTTTAACAGGGAGGTTGTGGATAGGGCTGAGAATGGGCCTCGAAGAGAATTACGAAGAGAACCCAGAAGGATAATGCGTGGGCTCCTGAACACGAGCTCCGGGATTAGTAAGAGGTCGGAAGAAAATATGTAAAATTGGAGAGAAGAAGATTTCACACCGATAGCGTATTTACAAGCTAGAGTGTTCAGTATTATGGAGCGTTTGGTACCTGATGCTATAAGGTGTCCAGAGGATCGCACACCCATCCCTACTCATCCCAGAACTATCTCTTTCTATTTGTTTCATAATAACTACGGGCATTTCACCGAGAAGTGCAGGCACCTCAAGGAGGAAATAGAGAGACTCATAAAGGCAGGACATTTGAAAGAGGTAATCTATAGAGAGAGAGAAGCGAAGGAGCAAGGGCGGGCGCTGCCACCACCACCGCCACCAGAAGGACCACCCCAACAACAGGTCACAAGACCAAGACAGCAAGGAAATCAGGGACACGATGCCCCACGAGGGAATAGAAGAAGGATAAACATGATTTTGGGAGGACCAACGGATGGTGATTCTAATAATGCGCGTAAGAGGCACGTTAAGTCAGCTCGCTCAGGAACGTGGGAGGTTGCCAGTATAAGTCGCCAATCACAGGTTTCAGGGCCATTTATTTCCTTTGGCCCTGGTGATCGACGCAGGCTCCAGGAGGATCACAATGACGCATTGGTGATTGAGGCCGAAATTGCAGGGTATGAGGTTGGTAGAATTTTCATGGATAATGGAAGTTCGGTGAATATCATTTATACAGATTATCTTGAGCAAATGGAGATAGAAAAAAAGGTGCGATCTGTAAATACGCCCATATATGCGTTCAATGGGGCGCGGGTGAATACTGAAGGTGAGATGACGCTCCAGGTAGTACTGGGAAAAGATGAAGTACGAGGGGAAAAGAGTTTGAAGTTCTTGATCATTCGTGGAAGGTCGGCCTATAATGATATATTAGGGCGACCTGCTCTTAACACGTTTCAGGCAGTAACATCAACTTATCACATGAGCATCAAGTATCCGGTGGGAGAAAAAGTGGGAGAAGTCATAGCACAACAGCAGGTCGCGCGATCGTGTTATCAGCTGGCAGTTAGGAGAGGGTTGCTGGAGTATAAACGTGAGAGGGGTGAGGATCAATCGGAAGGAGTACTTAGTGCAAAGAAGGTGAAAGAGCAGGAAAACTCTGTCTAACCAAATAAAGAATTGATGGAAATCTCCTTAGAGGAAGATCGCCCAGAGTATACTACTAGGGTAGGGACCCTAATGTCTGATACATTGAGGAATGAGCTAATCCAGTTGTTGAGAGAGTTCAGGGATGTATTTGCGTTCGGAGATGGCGAATTGACAGGGGTGTCCCTGGAGGTCACACAGCATCATTTAAATGCGAATCCAGAAGCGAGGTCGGTGAAACAAAAGAGGAGGCATTTTGGGCCAGAGATGGATAGGGTAATTGAAGAAGAAGTGCAGAAATTGTTGAAAGTCGGCCATATAAGGGAGATTCAATTTCTTGAGTACCTGTCTAATGTCGTGATAGTGCCTAAGCCAGCTCAGAAGTGGAGGATGTGTATAGATTTCCGCGACCTGAATAAAGCTTGTCCCAAGGATCACTATCCTCTGCCATAAATTGATCAATTGGTGGATTCTACGTCAGGATGCGAGCTGTTGAGCATGATGGATGCTTCGCAAGGGTATCACCAAATACCTTTGGCAAAAGAGGATCAGCCCAAAGTGAGCTTTGTCACTTCCACAGGTACTTACTGTTTTGTCTTCATGCCTTTTGGGTTGAAAAATGCAGGAGCGACCTATCAGAGGTTAGTGGATCGTATGTTTAAAGACTTGTTGGGATCCACCATGGAGGTGTACGTCGACGATATGCTGGTTAAGAGCAAGAAAGCAGAATCTCATGTGGAGGATTTAAAAAAGACGTTCATTATACTAAGGCAGTACGGTATGAAATTAAATCCGAAGAAGTGTGCTTTTGGCCTTCGATCTGGAAAATCCTTGGGCTACATGGTGACCGAGCGAGGAATAGAAGTTAACCCAAAGAAGGTACGAGCTGTTTTGGAGATGCCACATCCTCGCACGGTGTATGATGTTCAGGTACTCACAGGTCGGATTGCGGGTCTTAGTCGTTTTATTTCCAGGTCGGCGGAAAGAGGCGTCCCGTTTTTCAGGGCGCTTCGAAAAGGGTCCAGGTTTGAGTGGACAAAGGAGGTTGCGGATGCATTTGAGGAGTTGAAAAAGTACTTGGCAGAAATACCATTATTGACCAAGCCCATGCCGGGAGAAGACTTGATATTGTATATATCTGTAGGGGAGGTCGCCGTGAGTTCTGTTTTGATAAGGGAAGAAGCAGGCATGCAAAAACCTATCTACTACATTAGCAGGATGTTGCGGGGAGCCGAATTGAATTATAACGAGCTAGAGAAAGGAGGTTTTGTGTTGGTCTGTACAGCTAGGAAATTGAGACCTTACTTTCTGAACCATAAAGTGAGAGTGCGTACTAACCTGGCTCTCAAACAAGTTCTGGGTAATCCGAATGTGTCAGGGCAGTTAGTGAAGTGGGCCGTGGAGTTGAGTGAGTATGATGTAGTTTACGAGCCAAGGGTGGCTATCAAGGCGCAAGTGTTATCAGATTTTCTGCAAGAAATGACGAGACAGGCTGATGAGGATAAAGAAGTAAAATCGTGGACCATGTATATAGATGGTTCAACTATGGCTTCAGGAGCAGGGCTGGGTATTGTGTTAACTAGTCCGGACGTAGAAAATTTGGAGATTGCGATCAAATTGGGGTATAAGGCGTCCAATAATGAGGCTGAGTATGAAGCTGTGTTGCAAGGAGTTAAAATGGCAGACGAGCTGGGAGCACGCAAGTTGTGGGCGTATACTGATTCACAGTTAGTAGCTCGGCAGTTTGATGGCTCTTTTGAGGCTAAAGAAGAACGCATGGCGATGTATTTGAGTAAATTGTGGGAGGAAGCAGTTCGTTTTGAAGAATTCAAGCTGGAACACTTGCCATGAGCTGATAATACACGGGCAGATCAGCTCGCTCGGATAGCAGGAGCACTAGGAACGTGTGATACTCGTAGAGTCACATTGATGGAGATGGGCAATAGTAGCATAAAAAAGGGAGAAGAGGTTATGGAGATTGAGGATAACGATGATTGGCGCGCGCCCGTATGGGATGTTTTTCTAAAGGCGCAGGAAGGTACAGAGAAGTTGACAACAAAGGAGGCCAGAGTTGCAGCTCGTTTTTGTGCAATAAATGAAGAATTGTATAAGAGGTCGCGATTTGGACCTCTTCTGAAGTGTTTAGCTAAAGTGCATGGATCGGAGGTCTTGAGAGAAATACACGAATGGTATTGTGGAGATCATGCAAAGGGAAAAGTGTTAGTAGGTATTACGTTGCGAGCAGGCTTCTTTTGGCCTGGAATGAAGGCTATGGCTGGCGAGCTAGTTCGGACATGTAAAAAGTGTCAAATGCATGCTCTGGTTATTCATATACCGGCTGAGGAGATGATGGTCATGAGCTCGCCGTGCCCGTTTTCACAATGGGGGATTGATATCGTGGGTCCTTTCCCAAAAAATCCGAGCAAGAAAGAAAATTTGGTGGTGGCTATTGATTATTTCACAAAGTGGATGGAGGCCGAGGCTGTCACAGGAATAAGCGAGCAGCACATCATGGATTTTATTTTTGATAATATATTTTGCAGGTTTGGAGTACCACGAGTGTTAGTCTCGGAGAATGGAACTCAGTTTAATGGGCGGAAAATGCAGAAGTGGTGCAAGGATATGGGGATGAAGCAGCGATTCGCTTCTGTGGTACACCCACAAGCTAACGGGCAGGTGGAAGTTACTAACCGGATAATTGTGCAGGGACTTAAGCTGCGATTAGAGAAAGCGGGTGGACTATGGGAAGACGAGCTCGCGTCTATCCTTTGGGCTTATAGAACGACTCCCCGAACTACCACAGGGGAGTCGCCATTTAGTTTGGTTTATGGGATGGATGCAGTCATTCCAGCTGAGATAGTTGGGGGATCGTAGCGTTTGATGACATTCAGCGTGGAGGAGAACGAGAGATTATCTCGAGGAGCAATCGAGACAATTGATGAGATACGAGAGAAAGCTGCAGCTCGAGTTGAACATTATAAACAAAGATTACAAGCTACTTTTAATAAACGGGTTAAGCATCGTCGTTTCCAGGTCGGCGACCTGGTGTGGAGGAGAGCTGATGCTTTGAAAATGACTAAGAAGTTGGAGCCGAATTGGACTGGGCCATTTAAAGTAACGAAGGTATTGCGAGGAGGTGCATATATACTTGAAGATGCAGAGGGAAAGATTTTACCACGAAGCTGGAACGTGTGCCAYCTGAAAAAGTAYTATGCGTAGAAGATGGATTGCGGGAGAAGGTAACTCTGGATTGGAGGGCACTTCTCCCGTAGAAAGTTTGTGTGGAATAGATGAGGTGAAGAATTTTGCAAGTGTTGTGTTTTATGGGGCGGGAGAAGGTAACTCTGGACCGGAGGGCACTTCTCCCGACCAGGCGAGTTAGTAAAGGGTGTTGCTTTTGTAAGTGTTTTTGTGGTGGGAGAGGGTAACTCTGGACCGGAGGGCACCTCTCCCGACCTTGTGATTAGTTGAAAGTGTGTGTTTGTGGCAAGTATTGTGTTTTGTGGTTCGGGAGAGGGTAACTCTGGATCGGAGGTCACCTCTCCCGACCAGGCGAGCTGTTGAAGGTGTTTTGTGAGTATTTGTGGTGCGGGAGAAGGTAACTCTGTGTTGGAGGGCACTTTTCCCGACCAGGCGAGATAGTAAGAGTTGTGTTTTTTTTTTTTATTGTGGCGGGAGAAGGTAACTCTGGATTGGAGGGCACTTCTCCCGCGAGTTGTTCAGAAAGTTGAGTAATATAATGAATAAAGTTGGGCGAGTTGTTCTGTTCTTTATGATTACTTAGTTGTGATGGATATTTTTGTTGAAGTACGTGTTTTTCTGCAAGCTAATGTGTTTATGTTTGCGATCTGACTGGGATCCTATGATTTATTGTATTATTATTATCCTTGAGAACTGTTATTGCAGGGTTATATGGTGAAAGTTAGATAGTTGTCAAGAGCAATTAAAATAAATAACAAGCACAAATGATAAATTGTTCATACAAAAGTTGCGAGCTAGAAAGTGATAAAGGTTCTAAAAAGTTTTTTCAGTAGCAGAGGCCGCAGCAGGGGGACTTGTGAGGGTTAATTCGGGCTCAGAGGTGGTGATTGGCTCAGGCGCAGAGGTAATAGCTAGTGCTGGCTCAGGCAGCAGCTCATCCAGAGGGGTTTTCAGCTCAGCATGTACTCCTGCAGACACGGCCGCCCAGTTTTAACAAGACAGCCACCACTTCGTGTCGATAGGTTGTTTCCAGTCACCCTTGAATCTAGTGAAAGGCGTTAGTTTGTCAATAAGGGCATCGACGTTGGGGGAGTAAGAGACGTTCATGGCGGCAACCTCCTCCTTAATCATGCTGGCTGTATTGAAAACCCATTCAGTCGCACCACTGGCTATCAGAAGTAAATAGAGGATTTTTCGTAGGCCTTAATGAGCTCGTGATGGTATGCATCAATGAACTTCCTACCAATCTCGCTGAGGAGGAAATTTTGTTGGCCTTTAGATACGCCTTTTTCGCGAGCTGCTTGGATGAGTTCTGGGAGATTTTGATGTTGTAAGGCGAGCTCCTCATTCCTTTTGTTTAGCTCGTTACTCATGCGGGTTGCCTCATCCTTTAGGCTGTTGTTGTGGCTTTTCAAGATCGCCACCTCCTCATTACGAGCTTTCACCAGCTGGAGTGTCCTGTCCAATTCTCCTTGTGTTAGTGACAGCTGTCGGGTTTGTTGTTCTGTCTGGGCAGTTAGCTCGTCGATTGTCTTGTGAAGGTCGCCTTCTGCCGAGCGAGCTACAAATTCCTCCGAAAATTTCGAGAACGGAGGTTTTAGCTGCATCGTGATATTTTGTTAGTATTTATAAGTGATTAGATGAGTTATAGTAAGGTTTTCTTATTTACCTTCTTGATGGTGTGCTCGGTGAGAAGGGTTTCGACATCCGCGGCCTTGTCACACTTCGCTAGCACCTTGCTCAAATTAGAGGTACCAGCAGAGGTCGTCGCATGGCCCTTACGGAGACGACGGCGTTTTTGCTCTGGCGGGCTAGGGCTTGGGCTCCTGGCCACTGGGCTCTTAGGAGCGGCCTGGAGAGGTCGCTTGCCCTTATTTTTGCCAGATCGATGAATTAACTGGACTTCCTCTTCCTTGTCATTGGCTTCGGTGGCATTGATAAGATTTGGGACGAGAGGAGCTGTGGATTGTGGGGCGGGCTGCTTCTTTTCTTCTTCTGATCGGGTCGCGGCACAATTCTTGATAAATGCAACTGCAGTAGATGTGAAATTTGTTATTATTCAGCTTCCATAACATGTGAGAAAATGTAATTGTAAAATCTAAAATACCTACCAAAGTTTGGTTCAGTAATGGCAAATTCTTGTTCGACCGGGCGAGAGTCGATGCCCACGTAACGGAATATGTCGGATCGATTGATGAGAAGTACTACATCGAAGGGGCGCTTACTCCATTCCTTGAGCTGATTGGAGTATTTTTTGTATAGGCGAGGGCATTCTTTGGAGGTAGGAGGCTTGTATTGTTTGGGAGTATGATTTTGTAGCTCGGTCGGGAAGGGCCACTCTTCTGTGTTGTGGATAAAGAAGAAATTATTCCTCCACTCGGGGACTTTGTTGGGAGGGTTTATTAGGAAGCGAGCTAATCCCGAGCGAGAGGAGAGGTAAAAAGAGTTCTGTTGGTACTTAATTTGAAAACAAAAATGTAAAAAGGCTGCGTTAGGCTGGACGTTATAATATTTACATAATATAAGGTATCCTGCTAGATATTTCATGGAGTTAGGGGTTAGTTGCAGAGGGGAGATTTTGTATAAGGTAGAAACTTGAAGGTAAAACGGGTGGTATGGGAATCTAAATCCTGCCACTAGTAACGTGTCGAAAAGGGTGATGTGGTTCGGAGGATGTCGCAGAGGGTCTACTTGCGGGCTGTCAGGCAGGACCATCTTGGCGGTCTCCGGAAGATTGAGAATTCTTTTAAATTTCTCTAATTTCTTTGCGTTAGGGAGTAGCCAGTAATTGTGTTTGATTTCTCTAGTTGTACGGGATGAGGAAGGAAGGTCGTCAATGGATAAGGAGTGGGCTATAGTCACTGGATTTTCTCTAAAATGTTCGCAGGGTGGAGGTTTATTGAATTTGAATAGAGGGATACCCTCTGGAACATGCGCAGGGGTTAGTGATGAAGAGGATGGAGTTTCGGGGATGTGATCCATTAAGGCTTGGGCCGCAGTATGGGCTATGGTTTGCGCTTGGAGTTCCGACCAATTAACGTTGCCCTCTGGCTCGTCGCGAAGGCCAGAAGAGGGTAAAGCTAGCTGTTTTGGTCTTTTCTCGGTAATAAAGGGGTTCTCGGTGGGGTTGGAATCAGGGGAGAGTGCTGAGTTGGATAAATTAGTGTTTGGAGATTCTAGTTTCGTTATAAAGTAAACAAGATCGGGGAGGGGATAACACAGAATAAACACATCTCAGCATGCGCGACTATAATATCAGCAATGAAATTAAAATTTTCGTAAAGGAGATTTTGGACTTACGCATTTTGGCGAGCTGTGAATCGCTGATTGAGTCTGAGACAGTTGTTGGTAGATAAGTTTGGTGCAGAGTGAAAATGGCGGTTTTTTTACTGTAATTGTGTAAAGTGAGAAGAGAGAGTGAAATAATTTTTATATAGAACGGCGGAAAAGCTGATGAGATGTTTCTGATGGGGATTAAGTAGGGTTTGTTGAGGAATGTTTTGGGCCATTAATTTGCAGGCCCACTGGATTTATTATACTCCGAGAAAATGAGGAAGTGACGCGTGTCTGACAAGGGGGCAGACTGCATTTAATGAAACTTAAATGAGATAGGAAGTGGAGAAAAAGTGTGTCTTGACTTTGTGGATTAGTTATGATTGCGGTTTTAAATTTTTGAGGCTGGTTATATTTGTAGGTCGTTAGAGGAGTAATATGTGTTTTAAGTCGTCAAGTGGGAGATCTTGAGATTTGACTTGGGGACTTGTACATATGAGTTTGTGTAGTATGTTAATGTTGTGTGGTTCAGGTCGTTATAGTCAGGGGACTTGGGCTGAGGATTCGTGGTTGTTTCCACAAGGTGATCGTGTTATCTTTAAAAGAAGTGAGCTCAGTGAAGTTGTACTCTGGCAGGTCGCGGGTACATTCTATAATTTATTGTGGAAGAATGAGTATTATAACTTGGTTTGTTGAGCTGTGTGATTCTGATGTGTGGTTTGGTAAGGTAAATGGTGATTTACTTATGTGTTTTATTATTGTTTTTGAAGTTGTTGTGCTCTTGTAATTCTGTTTTTACATGTCCTACCTGATTTCGTACCTTAATCAGTTAGAACATGGGGGACTAGCTGATGTGGATCAAAATGTCCGTACGTGATATTATTTGTTATATGAGGTTATTTGTGGTGAGTGACCTCATTTGCAGGGGAGGGTGTTCCTCCTGGATTATGGGCGAGCTGTATTGTGTCCTTAAGGTGTGAGCGAGCTGGTTTTTGTAGAGTAGCGACCTGTAGTATGGGGATGAGTTCTCATATAGGGTCGCGACCTCTTGTGTTTTGAGCTGTATACTTGAGCTCGGTTGTGGGTTTTATGAATGTTAAGCCCGTGGGTTTGAGGTGATTGTGTTATATGGCTTTCGGTGGGCTGTATATAGGCCCAGGCCTGTTGAGTTAAAGAGGTTTGTTATGTATGAGAACTTAACATGTGGGAAGAGTCCTAATTGAGAGTCGGTTGTAKAGTTGTATTGTGAATGGAATTGTGGTTATAGAAGGTAACCCTAGATTGGGGGGGATCTCTCATATCTTTATATAAAGGGGAGAGTGCCTCTCATTAACGGGCTAAGTTGATATTACTTTATCACATTACGGTTTATTTTTGAAGAGAAGTGTTGAGTGTTTGTTTTTCGCTTATTAACTTAATCGTCGGAGGGCCTTAACGGGCTCGAAATCTGGCCCGTCTGAGGCGTTATTTTGCAGGACCAGCTAGGTCGCCAAGAGATTTGCGGAGGGCTTGGCGGGTCGCTGTGACGAGTTCGGAAGCAATTTCAGGTCACTGATCTCTCTTTGAGGTTAGTACCCCCTTTATTTGGTAGCCTAACTTTTTGGACTTATCAGTACTAAAGTAGTTGGTGGCAAAATGCGGAGGTGACAACATAGAATCAGATTAAGCAAACATGGATTATGAATTAGAGCTGTTATACACTTGTTTATGTATAAATGAACACCTCAGCTAATAAATATATCAAATCCCAGATAAGTAACAGGATTGCATGCACTAGCCTTCTGAAGGCTGTAGTTAAAACAGGGTTAATTTGTTGGGGAAATTGGATTTGGTAAAGTTATATTTGGTAGTTTTGATCAAATATTCCAAATGTAGACGGATCGTTAATTGTATAAACGAATGTCAAATTGTTAATCTACGTTTCGAGTAGATTATTGTGTTATATTTACTTTCACAAATCCGTTTTGGGTGAGTGAAAAGTCAATGACCAAGGTTGGACATTTGGAAGGTAATGAGGTGAGGAATTTCTAAAGTAGATAGGAAATGTCCTATATATAAAGGTTATTCATTATTTTGTGGAAATCGATTTATTAGAGATGGTGGACCGCAAACTATTTAATTGCTTGGGCTTTAATTAGTTTGGGCATGTTTTGGAAGCTTCTAAATCTTTCTTATTGAGCAAGATAAGGAGATTGGCTTGTATTAGGAATCCTAATTCCTATATATTTCCTACCTTGTTTAAGGGTCCTCATATCTATAAATACCAACTCCCACATAGTATAAAATATTTTTTTGCATACATCAAAACATATTTCTAAGAGAGCTCTCGATCGTCTGCTCCGTCCAACTCCGTTCGTCGTTGTATCTTGGGAGGTTCATTGCTATCAAACCGTATAAATACCAACTCCCACATAGTGTAAAATATTTTTTTGCATAGATCAAAACATGTTTCTAAGAGAGCTCTCGATCGTCTGCTCCGTTACCTTGTTTAAGGGTCCTCATATTTATAAATACCAACTCTCACATAGTGTAAAATATTTTTTTGCATACATCAAAATATCTTTCTAAGAGAGCTATCGATCGTCTGCTCCGTCCAGCTCCATTCGTCGTTGTATTTTGGGAGGTTCATTGCTATCAAACCGTATAAATACCAACTCCCACATAATGTAAAATATTTTTTTGCATACATCAAAATATGTTTCTAAGAGAGCTCTCGATCGTCTGCTCCGTCCAGCTCCGTTCGTCGTTGTATCTTGAGAGGTTCATTGCTATCAAACTATGAGCACGTAATACGGAGCAATAAGAATCTTAAGGAAAGAGTTCGCTCGCCTCGACGATTAACTTTTCCTTTCGTTTCGTTATTTAATTATATTATATATTTATCATGTTTATATATAATATATTTTCTCGATTTCGTTAGATCTGTTAGTTCGATTATTCCCGATATTATCAAAATATATATTAATGTTTACCCAATAGCTTAAGATTCTTGGTTGTAATCTCTATGCAATACTAACTCATAATTGTTTTGGAATTTTGGTTGCAATCTGAATAATTGAATCTAACGTATTAACTGAAAAAAAAAATTGGGCTGCTCTGGTTTATCCCAAGCAACTTGATCCCATGATCTCTGTCAAAAGCCAATCAATCCCTTTATTATCAAAAACCCTATAATCTGACGGGAAGAGAAGTACATAACAATTGTCAAACGAGACGGAGTTAGACTATGAAGAACTTTGCTGGAATTTGTGGAGATTGCTGTACACAGGATTATTGAGTTGTCACCTAAATTAAATTCAATTGGGTTTTAGAATTAATGGCGACTGGATAAATAGAGGCGGCGTTCGGGTCTCCGGCGATAACGAAAGCATCGTACGGGTTCGGCAGCGACAAGGGCGGGCTCCGGTACGAACGGGCGGCGGCCCGGCGACAACCACCACACTGACAGGACGGCGTTTGAAGTCGACACAATTCTCCCCTCCTTTTCCATTGACTCGTCGACGGACCGGTGGACTGAGATCTTGGAGTCATCGAGCGGCGCTGCTTGGCAGCAGCAACCGGTGACGTACCACGGCGGCAGGCACGGCGGAGGCAACGCTTCGCTCCAAGCGTTCGGCATCAACGGCGACTAAAATCGAAAGTGGCCGAGCCGCGGCTGGCTCGACAATTCAAGGCCGACGGCATCAGGGATCCGGGAGTTGACATCGGGGTGGCGACGGCGGAGTCCCACCGCTGCGGCGAAATCGGCCATGGCAGCTGCTCGGTTCTGCGACAAGGCCATGGTCGGCGACGCCGGTTCCTGGCTTGCTGTTGGTGAACTAATACGGTGGCGTCGGTCGGCTTCGTGGTAGTGAAGCTTTCGATTTTTGCAGGCGTTTGTTAACGGTGTGGGCAGTGGTGGTAAAAATCACAGATTTCTGGTTACAGGTGCTTGTCAATTTGATGAAACAGGCGGCCGATTCTGTGGAGAAGAAAGGGACCTAATGGGTTTGATAATTAGGCCACTTGTTTGGGCCTGATATTGAGATTGGACTTGAATTAAGGAAAATATCTTGGGCCAACTTCAATTAGTCATTGGGCCTGCTTTTGGGTCTAATCCAATTGGGCTAGATGATATTTACAAACATGTGTGTGCAGTTGTTGTTGGGCTCGAAATTATTATATCTGGGCTCAATATTAAAAAATGGTTCTGGGCCTAATCTATTGAGTCATGGACTTAAATAAATTTTTGGCAACGACTAGTTTAGATCTGGGCCAAAATTGGTAATGAAGTTTAATAGAAATTAAACTTGGGCCTGAATGATAATAAGGTCCGTTGGGTTGCAATTGTAGCAGCAGTTGGTTCTTCTTGTAAAGAAGAAACCGGAAGAAATTCAAGATCTTGATGGGTCATGGATATTGAGCAAAATATTATTTATCTTGGCTCAATAAATTAAAGTGTAGTTTCAGACTAGATTTATAAAAAAAAATTGTGGGATCTAATTGTTGAATTGGGTTTCAAATTTATAAAGTGTGAATTTTAAGTTTGATCTAATTCGACTTAGAATTTCTATAAACTTATAGATATGAGCTCATTGTTTGATTAAGATTTATAAAGGTGGATGTGAGTTAAATTTAGATTTAATTTATGAATTGAATCTTGAGATTTAATTGTGGGAGCTTCTCATATCACTTCGATTTTTCAATGTTGGAAAATTAGATCCCGTTGGTCAAGTATAGAGGATAGTGAGATAGCCAACATGAGATAGGTAATCTCATAAGAGTATTGAATTTGCGAAATTCATGTAAAGCTCGATATGGCAATAAAAGACTATGAAAATTATGAGATGTCATAATTGTTGGTCTTATGTGCTTATTGGGAAATTGGGTATTCTAGCATTGGGGCTATGACATAAAGCCCATTATAAAGTCCAATAAAATTGATAAATTTGAATTTAAAATTAAATGTCAATTTTGACTGAAAACACATGTGTGAGATTTGTGTTGAGGCTAAAACGCCAAAAGTGTCTTTTCATTTGGTGGAAAGAGTTATGCACCTCTAGAGTTATTTCACATCGAGGTATGTGATTTGAAACTAGTGCGAACTAGAGGGGGCAAAAAGTAAATATTACTTTCATTGATGACTGCACAATAATTTGTGACATTTATTTGCTAAGGGCAAAGGCGAAAACTTTGATATTTTCAAAGTCTTCAAGTATGAAGTTGAAAATCAACTTAAAACTCGAATTAAGACAATTCGAAGTAATTAAGGTGGAGAGTATGTTGTACTGTGTGAGGAATTTTGCGCTGAATATGACATAATTCAACACACAACTGCTCCTTATATACCTAAATCGAACGGCATCGCTAAACGTAAGTATAGAGCTCTGAAAGAAATGATTAACATTATGTTAATAAGTTCAGGGTTAACCCCTAATATGTGGGGGGTGACGATCCTTTCTGTTAACCATACTTTGAATAGGTTACCCTACACTGGAATAGGAAAAGGACTCCATATAAGTTATGGAAAGGTAAGCTTCTACTTACAGTTACCTCAAAGTGTGGGGATACTTAGCTAAGGTAAAAGTACTAGAGTCAAAAAGAGTGAAGATAAGTCCTTCACAGTCGACTGTATCTTCATTGGATATGCGCATAAGAGCAATGCGTATTGGTTCCTAGTACACAAGTCTGATATACTTGATGTGACTTAAGGAACAACCATTGAGTCAAGGAATGCAGTATTCTTTGAACACATATACCCTTGCAAAGGAAATGGTGATGATTTCAACAAGAGATTTCATGATGCTGAAAATGAAGCATCATCTCTTGAGTTTCAAGATGCATCACAAGATGGTGATGATGTTGAACCAAGGCTGGGTAAAAGGACTAGAACTGCTAAAATTTTTGGTCCTAGTTTCATGACTATTTGTTAGATAATAAACCTTGTATAACTCAAGAAGGTTTGTCTAGTCTTGATGCTTCTATGTGGTAGGAAGCTATCAAAATCGAGATTAAGTCGATCATACATGGGATTTAGTTGATCTTTCCCATGGTAATAAAACCCCTTGGATCCAATTGGGTCCTAAGGATGAAGTATCAAGATGATGGCTTGATTGATAAGTATAAAGTTAGGCTGATAGCTAAAGGATTTAAACTAAGAGAATGATACAACTTCTTTGTTACTTACTCACCTGTAACTAGAATCACTTTTATTAAGGTGATTTTGGCGATTGTTGCGCTGCACAATCTTGACATTAAACAAATAGGAATGCAAATATCATTCTAGAAATTGTGAGTTAGTTGGAAAAATTTATGAAACAACCTGATGGGTTTGTGGTTCCTGGTCAAAAGAATGAGGTGTGTAGACGTGTTAAATCACTGTATGGATTGAAACAAGCACCAAAGCAATGGCATATCAAGTTTGATACTGTGATGATGACCAATGGCTTTCGCATTAATAAATGCGATAAAAGTATTTTTGTGAAGAACACACCTAACTCTTAATCATTGTTTGTCTTGTGTTGATGACATGTTGATATTGAGTAACTCAAGTGATTTGATCACAAGTACTAAGAACATGTTGAAGGACAACTTTGATATGAAGGATATGCGGTTAGCCGATGTGATTCTTGGGATCAAGATCCTAAGAAATCAAACAGCATAGCACTTTCTCAGTCCCACTATGTGGAAAGCGTACTGGAAAGGTGTGATGGGTTTGATGATTAAATGGCTTAAACTTCATTTGACGATAACCTTCGTTCAGTGAAAAACAAAGGTGATTCAGTGGTTCAGCTGGAATTTGCTAGGATTGTTGGAAGTCCTATGTATGCTGCTATGTACTAGACTAAATCTAGCTATATCACTGAACTAAGTAAGTACGTTCACTAGTAATTTGAACAGTGACCACTGGATAGGGTTAACTAGAGTATCACTATACTTGAAGGATACTCTGAATTTTGGGCTGCATGGAATATCTAGAAGTACTAGAAGAGTACTGTGTTGTGAACTGGATATAGGACTTTATAGATTCACACTCCACGAGTGGTTATGTTTTTACCATCGGTGGGGGTGCTATCTTTTGGAGGTCCACTAAACGAACTTGCGTAGCCCGGTCCACCATGGAATCAGAATTCATAGCTATGAATAAAGCTAGTGAAGAGACTGAGTGGTTTCGAGATTTTCTTGAGAATATTCCATGTTGGAGCCCGTATCAATGATTGTGATACGCTGCGATAATCAAGCTGCTATCGCAAGGGCTTATAATGAAATGAATAACGGTAATTCGCGACATATTCGTCAAAGATACAATACCGTTAGAGAATTGATCTCAAGAGGAATTTCCATTGATTATGTGAAATCAAAGGAAATTATAACGGATCCGTTTGTAAAGAATATAAATCGAGATCAATTCTATGCTAGAGGGAATGGGCTAAAGTCCACACAAAAGAATAGTCCTTCGTGGAAACCCAACCATGATAACTGGAGATCCCAAGAACTTGGTTCAATGGGAAAACAAAACGTTGGACTGTTCTATTTCTGAACACTTGGTACCTAGCCATGAGCTAAACCTATTTCCCTAGAGAGCATATCCAAATGATATCCTGATAACCGTGGCGTAGGGTAAGTCTTAAACTTTTAATGACGATCTATACCTGTAAAGGTGAAGTATAGCAGGATACTTCTGATAGACAAGGTCACCTATTTAAGTGTAGATGAGTGCCGCCTCGCCCGAAGCACTTATGAATCCAAGAGTGTCCAAGGCCAAAATGGACACAACTTAGAACTTGCAGAATTGGCGTAAACGTTATTATGTGAGTATCATTGTCTCGGTAGGCTCGGACTCGGAATAGTTCAATGACTCAGTCAACTAGGTCGTGGGTTTATCCGATGGTATTTCACTACGGAAAGGTTCAAAGTCAAAAGCTACCTGTCCAGATGTGATAACGTTTCATGTGAAAACTGAGCAATTAAGTCCCATGCATCATACATTGATTTTTGCACTCATGTGGGGGATTGTTGGGGAAATTGGATTTGGTAAAGTTATATTTGGTAGTTTTAACCAAATATTCCAAATGTAGACGGGTCGTTAATTGTGTAAACGAACGTCAAATTGTTAATCTACGTTTCGAGTAGATTATTGTGGTATATTTACTTTCACAAATCCATTTTGGGTGAGTGAAAAGTAAATGACCAAGGTTGGACATTTGGAAGGTAATGAGGGTGAGAAATTTCCTAAGTAGATAGGAAATGTCCTATATATGAATGTTATTCATTATTTTGTGGAAATCGATTTATTAGAAATGGTGGACCGCAAACTATTTAATTGCTTGGGCTTTAATTAGTTTGGGCCTCTTCTGGAAGCTTCTAAGTCTTTCTTATTGAGCAAGATAAGGAGATTGACTTATATTAGGAATCATAATTCATATAATTCATATAGATTTCCTACCTTGTTTAAGGGTCCCTCATATCTATAAATACCAACTCACACATAGTGTAAAATATACTTTTGCATACATCAAAATATGTTTCTAAGAGAGCTCTCGCATACATATCATAATCCTACCTGCCTCACGCATCATATAGCCTGCAGTTAGGGTTTTGCTCAGTTGTCTGCCCAATTCTCATTCGTCAGGTTGATTGGATCGTCTGCTCCGTCCAACTCCATTCGTCGTTGTATCTTGGGAGGTTCATTACTATCAAACCGTGAGCACGTAGTACTGGGCAATAAGAATTTTAAGGAAAGAGTTCGCTCGCCTCGACGGTTAACTTTTCCTTTCGTTTCGTTATCTAATTATATTATATATTTATCATGTTTATATATAATATATTTTCTCGATTACGTTAGATCTGTTAGTTCGATTATTCCCGATATTATCGCAATATATATTACTATTTACCCAATATAATTTTAGCACCAAAGACCATATATAGCAAGAAATCCAAACCTTTCTATGATTAAAGATCTGTGAACCCTTTCCTTATTGAGATTAACCAAAAAACTAAAAAGGAAGTTGAACGCAGCAACAGGAGATTTAAATACTAAATACCAAACCTTTTGTTTTAGTTAGTCACCAAAACGTAAAAGAGAACGAACATTAAGATTTCTAATTTGAATAACATGGCATCTGGGTTTATTAAGGAAAAGTCAAAAACCAAAAGCACAAATTTAAATCACAAAATCTGGAAGTTTATGCACAGGGGTACTTCTCATGACTTTCGATGGAAAGTAATGCAATAAGATTACCTTAAGAGATGGGTCCGATGAAATTCAATTTAATGTACATCATGTAGTTATATATGAAGGCGAAGCAAGAGACATCAAAGAACTCTAAAACAATTACCCCATATTATTCAGTTCCAATGGGACCGTTCTATTAGAGATTCCATTCATAATTATTTATCCTTTTAAAATATGATCTACACGATAATTGCTTCATCCCTGAGATTTTATAAAGGGCTATGTGTCATGAAGGAGAATTAACGTTGGAAAATATCATATAATGGATAACACATGCTAAATACCATCAAGGGAGCACAATACCCTGTTCTAATAGAATAAAATGGAGCTCACATTGGAGAGCTGAAAAGGGCAGAACTTCGGTTTCCCCCATCGCCCATATTTCAGAAGATAAGAACCTCTCTTCAAGGCATTAATGGCCTGTAGCAGAAAGTTTAAAACAGCTAACAATATTAATAAATGCAATCATAGGTAAGAAAAACAATTGATAGAATGTGCATTTATTCATCGAGTACAAAAGTCATCCATGATGAAAATCATAATAATATTAAAATGTTGACACCATTAAAAGAAAATAACATAATTAATAAACAAGTTATTTTTGTGGTTATTTGAAGTCGAAACTCTATAGTCTACAGCCAGGACATTGAAATTATAAAAAAGAAACTGCACAGCAACTATGCTCCAAATGGTAATAAAAATATTATCTTCTCTATCAAGATATTCTGCATAAGGTATGTTCACTACTACAGAAATTGGCTTTTACATCGGTTATTTAAAGCCATTAACATCAGTTATTCAACCGATGTAAAAACCAAAGTTGTAAAATGTTCACAACACTACATCAGTTGTAGAACCGATGTAAACAATGGATAGTACTACATCCGTTTCTCTAAACACCGATGTAAAAACATGAAATGCCCGACGTAATACTGGACTATACTACATCGGATTCCCTAACAACTGATGTAAATATGAAATAATCCAAGACCGGACTTTATTACATCGGTTCTTTGAAAACCGATGTAATAATAAAAACCCGTTTCACATCGATTATTTAAACAGCCCATGTAATATGTGAATTAACTTACATCTGTCAAATAAAACCGATGTATAAAAAGTTAGATATTTACATCGATTATTAATAGAAACGATGTAAAGGGAAATTATATTAACATCAGTTATTAATATAAATGTAAAATTGTTTTTTTTTTTCCAATTTTGCTTTTTTAAGCGATTCACAACTGGAAATTTGTAACCGATTTATTTCACATAACCCAACCAAACAATAATAAGCACACAACACCGAACAATTCACCCGAAAATAAAAGTAAGGACATAATCCAATAACAATCCATCCAAATTAGTTTCATACTCAACCGGAACTATATAAGGTAAAATTTATCAAAACAAGCTATATAATTCAAAAAATGAAATACGTATGGCTTACACAAAATACTAGTTTTAACCACATCCAAGTCACATCTCGAATCCAAAAGACAAAAACAAACCTAATTAATAAACTTCCAAAATTGCTAAAATGATTCTAATCATCCAATAATCCATTTTTCATTTCAAAAAATCATCTTGCCCATTGTTTCCGAATTTCTTCAATGTCATTTGGATGAAGTCGTTCGATAACATTAAATGTTGTAACATATATTTTAACACAATAACAAATACAAAATATAAATAAATTAGTTAAAGGTAGAAATTATATTACCTCCTCCCAGTTGTCCGTAATTCCAACTCGAATTATGGTCCACATCCAATGCATAACGTAATATCCACATTCCCAACCTCCGAATTGCTTATTACACTAATAGACAACACAAAAATAAACTTTGAGTAAATAGGTTAATAACCAACTGTACAAATGTATTACAAATATAAACCGAGATAATAATAATAATAATAATAATAATAATAATAATAATAGGAACAACAACAACAACAACAACAACAACAACAACAATAATAATAATAATAATAATAATAATCATCCGAAAAACGTGATACAAGTTCTAGTAACTTACTCTCCTAATTTATTATGGGAAATAAGTAGAAGGAAAAGCAACTTATGAGATCTAGTGTACAAATGGTTCTATCAACTTGTACCAATGAAAACAGGAGATGCCTTAATCACAATAATTGTACACAAATAACAAACTGGAGGAGCAAAAACAACACCACCGATAGAGAAAATATCATAAATAAGCTTCTAAAACATACTTTGCTCCATGTATTAAGATGGCTTGATTTCCCAACATTTGGTCGGCCAACCATCGCTATCTGAACAAGGGTTACCAAGGTTTAGGCACACAGACATTAAACATATATTTACAGACAATAAACATTGGGGGTTAAATTTCAATTGCAAAATGTTAAACTAACAAGAAAAAAAAAATAGAATATTAACTACTGTATTATTATTATTATTATTATTATTATTATTATTATTATTATTATTATTATTATTATTATTATTCATGCGGACGTAAGATTAATATGAAATAAGTGCTCGATAAACTATCTGTACTCCAGATTGCAGAAGCTTGTCATAATTGGTAGTTTCTAAGGCATCATCTACTTCTAGCAATATCGTATGTATCTTCTCTGTGACTAGGTTGAGGTCAAGGGGCGGTATCTCATCATAAAAATCTAGACGAGCTTCAATCTTAGTAAGTAACTCAATGCACTGAGCTCTCAATGATTTCACCAAAGAAGAAAAGCCTACTGGACAAAAAATCCAGGGTTGATAAGCATTACTCGAATGTAGAATATCTTATGTTATTGATTCAAACCAAAAATACACTCCTTGAATCAATCAAATGTAAAATCAGCTCAAAGTCACCTGTATTCCTGCCAATGCTGCATCTGCAGCAGATGTTGACTTAGCTGATATAAGTTTTCCGATGTTCTCTGCTTGGGAAAGATCTAAACGACCATTTAAAAATGCGTGGAGAGTGAATTCACCTGAAAGATTCAACAGAGACACCATTAAGTAACATATCATTTTGAGGCACACTTGCAGCCTAAATGTTAGGCAAGTCGCCTAAAACTATATTTTAAAATAAATAAATAAATAAAATTAAAAACTAAACTAACTGAAAAACCCAAAAAAGGAACCCTAAAAAAATTGAAGAAAATGTACTCCGTTAGGTGGGTGTACACAATTTTTTGTCTTCCATTTTTGGTTGCATCTATGAATTTAATCATTTATATTGGGTGCTTGAAAGTGAACAGTAAAACCTTTTTTTAAAAAATAAAATGTCTAAACGACTTTAGGCAATTATCTATCGTTTAAGAAACTAATTTTGATTTTGGGAACTCGATATAACAAGGATCAATTACCTGAATGGGACTTAGATGTAAACAGATATTAAGGAATATATTTTAGATTGTTGATTCTTCAACGATCCATGTCAACAGTAGTTTCAACCGTTCCAAATAACTAGTAAGTGCAATTAGAAGGAAAAGAAATATAATTTCTTCTCGATTATCTCAAATTTGAAAAACTAAGCTGTGTTACATCTTTCTACCTCGAAAACAAAATTAGCCGTGAAAAACGATATGATTTTCACACTCCATGATTTCGACAAACAATGCCCATTTTCAGTTAAACTGAGAATACTACATATTAGGAGAAAACAGAATTACATATAAGCAGATATTTAGTTATCGGAGCATTCCAACACATAAAGTCATGAACTTAAACACAAAAAGTTGCACTACAGAGCCCCTCTCTGGTAAATTCAAGGTTAAACGGATTTTAAAAGAGAGTAAATGACCTGGTTCTGCAAGCTAGCCCCAGCATCTAAGCAAGCCCTTAAGACACAGCGCAGACAAACTTCACTACCATGTCACTGAAGCTCAATCACATCCTCACGAGTATACGGTTTTTGGCTCAACATTGGAACCGCTAAAACCTAGTGTAAAAATTAAGACATCCACAGTTGATTTATGAGTATTAGTTTCATTTAATGATTTTGAATCCCAATACCCATTTATGCTAGGATTCAAATTTCTAATCTCCACCCAACTATTATTAACATGATTTGACATCTATTATAAAAATTATTATCATTACTCTTTTATTAATATTTATATTTCACTAATAAAACTAAATAGTACAATATAATAATACAACATCACAGCTTTGACATCTACAGTAAAAAGTACAGAATTCAAATCCAACAACAAACAAGGACTATTACTATTCGCGTAACTCTCGTTATCCAATATTTTGAATACCAAGAGTCATAATCTCGACGAATTCTAATCCAAACATTCCCTAAAAGTAGTTTCATAAATTGAACCTCAACTTATGCAAATTCATAATCCATTAATAGGGGAATCAAATCAAAATCTCAAAAGCTGCAATATGTTCAATTTCAAAATATTTTAAAAACTAAAAAGCCACAAGACAAATTAGCAGTACACTAGTACCTCATCGATGACATTGCCATTTGAGTCCAAAACCACACCATACTCAACAAAATGGCTATTAGGCCACCAACGAGAGCCTTTTCTCTTCTTTCTCGACATGGGTCGAAAAACCTGCCCAGCAATAGAAACAACCGAAGGACCAGATAACCGAACAATCCCAACCGCACCTGGTGGACCACCCAGTGACGTCACTATAGCAGCATTTGTACTTGAGCTCAAAATTAGCTCTGCACAGTTTGCTCCTCCATTTCCCAACCGCTCGTCTATCTTGAGAACCAAGGTGTTTTCTTCTATTTATACATAAAATAAACAATAGAGAATTTCAATAAACAAATGGATAGCAATAATGGAAAAATACTAGGTTAATTACAGAACCTACCCCCGAGGTTTAGCCTATTTACAACTAAACCCAGTTATCCTAAAATTACAAATACGTCATTGACATACGTTTATATTTTACAATTTGCACTCTCAAGAAAGTTAACTAGAGTTTTTTTACAATTAGAGTAAACATCAGGAATAGTTGTGTAATTATCTCAAAAATAAATCAAGTCAGAGCATACATTTTGAGAATCAATGAGAGAGACAACTCCAATGGGAATGAAGATGAAGCCAATAAGCAAGAATGATAAAATCACCAGCACCAGAGAGTGGATAAAGGGAGCAATGACATACACGTAAATTCTCTAGACATGGAAGGCATTAAAGTTAAATCACTAGAGTACTAACCCATTTAGGGGTGAGAATAGGTTTACATGCGGAGAGTTCCTGTTGTGTAAACCTTGAACCTGAAGTACACAGTATAGAAAGAAGGAAAAAAAAAACTCTGTTTATAGATCAACAAGCTATCATATACTACAATGTTGGCATTAGAGACTATACAGTATACAGTCAATGAATTTGAATTTATTACAAAAGAAGTTGAATCCCTACGAAGAAAGAAAGTAAGGTTATGCAGTTTACTGTATCATCTGACATTAATTTTTATCTAATCATAGACTCTAAACATATTGTGTATACAATTAAAACTATTTATTTAATATATTTCTAACATACATTGGATGAATTATAATATCATTTTATTTTCACCTAAGCATTGAGAATAAATTTAGGAGAATTATTTGTTTTGTGATGACTTATTTTTGTTTTTCATTATATATTCTTCATTCGTTTTTCTATTAAAATGGAAAATGCACAAACTAATAATGAGTGAGGCAAAACAATACGAAATTGGACGCATCTTTAAATTAAGTTTTGTTATTTTACTCACTATTAGGATTTTCTGTCTTTGTGTATATTTCTTTTATTTAACTAAGAATGTGATTCGTTATGTAGGCTTCGTCCTTTAAAAATCTTAACGGCATTTGGAGTTACAGCTACAAGGGTAAAACCATAGATAAATGAATTGAGATAAAATGCGAATTGAAATAAGCGAAGCCCTAGGAAAACAGCAATAGGAAGCAAGTAAAATCCTAACAAATTGGGTTTAATAATCTACATCGATTTAAGCAGTGCCCCCATCAAATGCTCAATTAAGAGTTTAAAACGAAACACGAAACGCCGCTCATACATCGGATTTTCATTCACATATACACACACACAACACCAAAAAAATGAACACGGCCAGTAACAAAATAACAAGGTAAATATATACATATATATAAGGTAAAGAAAAATACACTTTGGTTGCTTGGAATTCTTTCTAGGCGCGGTCGAATCGGCCGATCCAGATCCTACGGCTCTCAATGACGGAGTATTTGAGTTCATCGTTTTCGCCGAAAATATATATTTTCTGTTCTCTCTCTTTTTCTCGAACTACTAAGATTTTACCTAAAAATAGATGGTACTAACAGATAGAACTATAGACAACGGGAAAGATCAATCTGAAACCCTAATTTAAAGAAAATCTTGAAATTCAGAAAACTCCAATGATGACAGGATATTATGACTCCAAAGTAACTCTTAGTTAGAATATATATATTGCACAAGTATTTTTAAATAAGTCCTAGCAATTTCATGGAAGCAGACAACATCGAATAATTCGGAGGATCTACGTTTACATGACTCTGAATAAAATTCAAAAGAATGAAAATAACTGCAGAAATACGGAGGACCATCGAGCAAAAAACCCTAACCCCCTAAATTCATAGTCGAAATAAGAGCACACAATGCCAAATTGAATCGATTCAACATAAATCACACCAACAACTATGTAATTCAACAACTGAGATATGAAGTTCATATTAAAAAATCCAAACAGAAATACACCCTAGGTCGCCGAACTGCTGGTGGTGGTTGCCGTAAGACTGCCACCGGTGGCAGTGGTGTTCGCCGCAGCGGCGATTTTGGATGTGGCGGTGATTTGTTTTGGATGTGGCGGGAGAGGATAAATTTTCAGAGAGAGGGATTTTTGGACGGGTTTGCTTTTTTTAATTTTCATTAGTTTTAATATAATCCTAATTATAAATTGAGTTAACTTAATTAAGCTAATTATAGTTATGACGGGTATTTACAACGGTTGTAAACAAACCGTCGTAGTATATCGGTTAATAAATTTTACTACGGGATATTACAACGGTTTTATAAGTAACCGTTGTCGTAAATTTCGCTTTACATCAGTTAAGTACATAACTGTTGTAGATTTGACAGACTGCTCTATTACAACGGTATTTAAAAACCGTTGTAAAAGCCCTTTTTGTAGTAGTGATAAAAACCTTAACAGTTTACTTTGCTCTTACCAACTAAAGTAGCCACATGTTCAAGTTCGCGGACCACAATTTTTTTTAAGAAAATAAATATATAAAAAGTAGTATTGGCGGAAAAACTCCCGTGAATAATTTGTTATTAAAAGAATTTCAAGTTGTCCTTCATATAAATAAGCACTAAAAGCAGAAATCACAAGAAGATTTTAAGGGTTATACACCTGGCCAGTATCCCTATCTCCAGTACTACTTGGTAGGTAACTCATCAAGCTTAATAAAAATGATGAAGTCCATCCACACAACGCCCAAAACGAAGAACCTGAGAATTATAAATAAGGAAATTTCAGCTTAGTTAATGCACTATTTCTAGGTTACCACTAAACAGAAAAAAAACAGTTCCACACTTATGGCATGTTTTAACGCCCAATCATGAGACAAACTGCATAATGACGTAATTAAATATTAATTATCCAAGCTGTGGACACAAAGTACCTCAAAACAGACGTTATTAACCTGCAAAACTGCACATTTTGGAATCCTTCTTTTTTGCCTTTTAAATGCTGACTTTGGGTGCTAAATGCACGGTCATAATTGGTTTATACTCTCATAGGCACCCTTTTTATTTTTTTGAACTTTGCTTTAATATATAACATGTTATAATCCTCCCGTTATGTATGGTTTTTGTTCAAAATATTATTGATTAAGTTTTGGTGATATATATACTATGCATGATGTCACAGGATAAAACCGTCGCAGCGGATTCACATCGGTGAGGCCCTAGTCTCGATGTATTCTAGAGATTAATGTGGGGTTTCAACTTTCAACTTTCAACTCTTATTAATCAACTCAAAAGAAAACAACTTGGTGCGAATTGCACAGGCCAACACCCCCTTTTTATATGTTCTAATGACCAACTCTAAACTAGGACTCTTCTAAATATGAAAACATTTAATTAGGAAAGTAACTACTAAGGAAACAAATACCTATTCATCAGATCGGCACATTTTAGAAATCCATACATGTTTTATCGAAGCTCTTTATTGGCTTAAATGCATACGTAACAATATATGTGCTCTGAAATTAGTTTATGCTTATGTTATTTTCAATTTACAATAGGTTTTTGATGTTGCATTTGTGATATACAGAGATAACCAAAATAGAGTGATGGTCGAGCATCGGAATCAAGCAATTAATTAACTCAATATTCATCCTTGTGAACCATTCATTAAACAAAAAAAAAAAAAGGGTCATGATGTTCAAACCGCACCATTCTTCTGAAAAAGATTATGTCTGTTATGGAAATTGAAATCTTGGTTGTCAATTAAACGTCTGAAAAATATTATATTGGTTCGATTACAATTCTTATGATATTTCTCTTAAATCATAAGATGTCAGTTTTTCTGTTGGTCATTTAAAGGCCCTCTTAACCTCTTACTAATTTATGCTGTCAAAGACATGAAAATGAAAGAAGTTTCATTAACAACTGGGGAAAAAAAACATTTTCTACACACTAATAAAGCATGGTTCTCTACACACTAAAACACCGGTAATACAAGTACTTGGTTAAGGATGTGTCAATTGAATGATGATATCAAATAGAAATTTCGATGAGGTCCCTGTGTAATTATCCAATCGAAGCAATTAGAACATTTAGTTGTTACAAAGAATGTGACGTTGTACTCCTGTGTCCACTTGGGTATGATTTACCCAAACATCTTGCAGAAAATCGAAACGAGCTGACCCTTGGTAAATTTATCATGTAAGCTTGTAGAGTTAGCTTTTGTAGCTTATTGTTAGATGAAATTCCAGATCCATGAAAAGCACGAGATCAATCTGCTTATTTAAAATATGGTAAAAAAATACTTGGCAATTTTGTCTCACTCACTCAAGGACCAAAGGTATCATGGCTTTATGAAAAGAAATTTGGTCATCGAATGTTTTTAAGGCGTGAAGCAGGTTTGTTGGGCATCCCCTAAAAATTAGGGGGTCAATATTTCTCAAATCCCAGTCATGTAAAAATAAAGCATTATGTACTGACAAACCTGAGTGCCAAAAATGTTACTCATGTAGGAAAATGAACACAGATCTAAACTCACATGTTAAATTGACAAAATTTATAGACGAGAAAACACAATTTCTTCCACAAATATATACTATGATTGGAAACTATATAAAGTGAATAATTGTAAAAGTCATTTCCAGAGCAGAACAAATCAGTGAAACAGATTAATCTAGAGCAACAAAATTGAAGACTATAGTAGAACAAAGCAGGACAAGAAGAGTAGATCAGAACAAAAGAGCATTACCATACAGGGCAAGGCATTCAACAAACTAACAAAAAAAAAATTGGAATCAAAAGCTTCATTGCTTAGAAATCAAAAGCTTGAATGGAGAGTGTATTTATATAAATAATAACAAAATATTATAAACCCTAAATGAGTCACTCTAGGTATTCTAGAAGATCGAGTGTATAGTTCAACTAACTGTTTTTCAAACATTACATTTTGTCATCAGATGAGAGTATTAGGGGCCAGCAATACATTTCACGAAATAGAAAATCTGCTTTACGTGTATGTTTCAGGTATGACGAGATAAGAACATGAAAACAGAGAGAACAATCACAACTGTTTGCCTATTAAGAGTATACCAACAAAAGAAATTGACAGAGTAGATAATTCTAAACATTACAAACATCTAGGTCAACATACAATCAATCAAGTAAATGATGCACTCAAGTAATAACCTTAATGACATAGTGATGTTTAACTTTCACTGTATTTCAAAATATATCAGATGTTTTTACACAAGTTTTACGAAAGCTCAATAGTAATAATTCCTTATTTTACATATATTAATAATTCAAAAAATGTAAAAGATCAGTCCAGAAACTTTTATTTTCCAGTTTCAATTTTATTTTGTTTATACTTTGGATTTGCTGATTATCCGTCTTTAATCCCTTCTAAATAGAGGTTAAGACAAGTTCACAGTTTCTTACCAATTTTTAGAGCTTAAACATAAATGGACAAAGACAACAGCGAGTTTGAGGGGGAAAAAAACACAACACAACACAAACAAAAAAAGAGAAATCTCACAAGCCAGTCAGGCAATTTATCAAACACCATTAGCAAATCCAGACACAAAGTAACATACCATCAGCAAGATCTAACACATGATAACGTAATGCAAATTAGACAAACATATTCAAGAAAAAGCTTACGAGTAGGTGCCAACAAGAGGGTCGAGCAAGAGAGTAGTGCTGATCCAATTAT
The DNA here is from genome assembly GCA_014905375.1 of Phtheirospermum japonicum. NCBI lineage: Eukaryota > Viridiplantae > Streptophyta > Magnoliopsida > Lamiales > Orobanchaceae > Phtheirospermum > Phtheirospermum japonicum. Next base: position 103,265 of record BMAC01000786.1, on the reverse strand, counting down.
CCAGCAATAATCGAACAGAAAGTTGGGGTAGCCAGGGCTTAGCCAGCAAAAATCGAACAGCAAGATGGGGTAGCCAAGCTGTACACGAATCTACGACAAACTAATTCTAAAAAATGGGAAGAAGGAATCGATGGCAGAAAGTAGGTTTTTCGATTAGGTTTTCACAAGTCTCTCGTCTGATTGAACCCAGAGAATGAAATAGAGAAGAGAGGAAACGAGCGATATTAATTTTATTTAGATTATCAGTAGATACAAAAGGTTTGGTAAAATGGTCACATTACCAACAGAATACTTTACCCATTGGTAATTTTAATATTAAAAATAGAGTAGGTCTTGGGTGAGACCGGTCTCATAAAATGAGACCAGTTTTTACCATTTTTCTAACTTGACCCGGATCCTGACCCAAACTCGTACCCAGAAACAAACCCCTAACCCACACCCAGCCCGCACCCCAGACAGACCCAGACACCCCCACCCCCAGCCCAAAACGAGATCTCAATACCCGACATCCCAAATCCCCCAAATTCTCGAGATTTATCGTCAAAATTTCAAATTCTTTAACATTAATCGTCAAAATCTACGAATTTTTGCAGGAAATTCACAGTAAAAACTGCATATTCAACCCGAAATTCAGCAGGARTTTTTGGAAACGCTCAAAGTCCGCATCTCTGGCTCAAATTCATCGATTTTTTGATAAAAACACTGAAGATCAGAAACACAAAATTGAAATATAAATCGAAGCAAAGATACGGATCAGGGATCCAGTTTCCGCATGTCAGATTCGAATCCAGCTTCAGGTACATAAAATCTCTTCTCAATTTATTGTTTTAAAAAATTGGGGAAAAATTGATTCGATATACAATTTGTCTATTAATTTTAATTTTTGTTGATGCATATGAAGGACATTCATATACTGCAAAGATTATGGAAAATTTTTATTTCCGCATGTCAGATTCGAATCCAGCTTCAGGTACATAAAATCTCTTCTCAATTTATTGTTTTAAAAAATTGGGGAAAAATTGATTCGATATACAATTTGTCTATTAATTTTAATTTTTGTTGATGCATATGAAGGACATTCATATACTGCAAAGATTATGGGAAATAGTTCAGTAATTGAAGATATGGATGAAATTCATACTATTTCAGAAGATACGGACACAAGTATTATCGAAATTTTATCTTTGTAATACTTTTAGTATTGTTTGTGATACTTTTGATACTATTTCTAATACTTTGTAATGATGTTTTGGATGAAGGATGTCAGATTGCTGATTGTATTTCCTACATCAATTAGAGAAGAAGATATTGAACAAGGTATAACTGTACTTTCTAAATTTTTGTAATACTTTTAGTATTGTTTCTGATACTTTTAACACTATTTGTGATATTTATCAATTCTGTTTTGGTTGAAGGTATAACTGCAATTTATAATGGTGTAATACTTTTAATACTGTTTCTAATACTTTTAATAACTTTTGTGATACATTTGAAACTATTTGTGATACTTTATAAATGCTGTTTTATTACTGCACTTTCTA
>BMAC01000786.1:70045-92873 GCA_014905375.1 Phtheirospermum japonicum | reverse complement strand
ATTGAATAGCGAAACTGAAAAATCGAAGTTGCTCAGATTCTCGCCTCGAATTTAGCTTGAGTTTAAGCATGAATTAGACAGATTTTCGCTTGAATTTTAGCTTGAATTTTAGCTTGAATTTTTGCTTGACAGATACGAAGGAATGACGTTTCGATTGCAAAATCTGAATGGATAAGGGGTCCGGGTGAGTCAAGGTGAGTGTAGACGTGGGTGTGGGTGAGGGTGTGGGTCAAGGTCTAGTCTAGTCAAAGTCTGGGTCTGGGTCCGGGTCAATGGGTATGGGTCAATTGGATCCAAATATAAAATGGTAAAAAGTGGTCTCATAGAATGAGACCGGTCTCACCCAAGTATTTGCCTTAAAAATAAATTGTATAAATTGTTACCTCCGTTGGTAATTTTAATATTAAAAAAAATCGTTACCTAAATACCAATAGATTAATATTAAAAAAAAATCGTTACCTAAATACCAATAGATTAATATTAAAAAAAAATTGTTACCTAAATACCAGTAGATTAGTATTCTCTTGGTATATTGAAAAAAAAAGGAAAAAACTACTTATCAACGAACATATTCGTCTCTAATTAGCAACAGAATCATGCTCCGTAGGTAATTACCTAGGAATTAGTAATCTGTCTCTAAAATAATTAAAGCAATAAAAATATTATTTCGTTGGCATTCAGTTGGTATTTTGTCGAAATTACCAACCGATGTCGTCCGTTGATAAAATTCCGTTGGTATTTTTCAATTTTCTTGTAGTGTTTTATGTCGTATCTGCTACTCCCCCACATTCTACTTGGTTGATGTAGGAAACCAAGTTGAATGTAATCATGAGTTAACCCCAGAAGTCAAATTATCATGCCTCTTGGTAAAAATGCGAAACCATCAGCCATCACCTCCCATTTAAGAACATTAAATACGCTCTGAAAAGTGTCGGACACGCGTTGCCAGACCATTACCTTGAATGTATTTAATCCAGTGGGCCAAAAATGAGAGACCCACAATAAACCTTACCAACTTTTCCCGCCAATCAAAAAATTCTTCCGTCCTTTCAACTTTTGCGTCGTTCTATACACAAAAACACCTTTTCACCTTCATCCTTCCTCATTCCAAGAGTGCAAAACAATTTTCCGCCATTTTTCACTACAAAAATACCCCCAGAGTTCTTGCAACAAAATCACAAGCATCACCAAGCACGACAAATCCAACACAACAAAATCATTATGATGAGTAAGTCCCCCTAATTCATTGCCCTAATATGAATTGTTCCATTTTTACTGTAAATTGTTGCTTCCTGAGTATAATTTTTTATGTTTCTTCCTTCTCCATTATTTCAATGTTATAATCATATGACAGATCTAGCTTCATCCGCCTCCGATTCTCAAAACCCTAACTCGCCCCCGCAAGACATACCATCTGAGACGAAGTCGTTAGAGATTCCTCTCAAACGTCAGAGTAGAAAGAGAAATCCAACTGCATCCCGACCCGATTTGACTGATGAACCGAGGGAGATATTTCTTGGTCAGAACTTGAGGCTCAAACCAGAGCCCTAACTGAAAATATCCCTGAAGGCATCCCTATAACACAACTAGAAATGCCTTCAACTTCTCAACCCGATTTCTTCCTTCCTAACCCGGTAACTATAGTACCATCTTTGGCTCACGCCAACTTACCTTCCCTCCCGCGAGCTACCAGAATATCTGCGGAAAACCCCTGGACACTCCCGGACCACCAGAGTAATCTTGAGGAATTCATAAAGAACCTCAACCTCCCTACAACTGTAAAACCGGTTTTTCCTGACCCAGACCATCATCCTCCAAACCACATCACCCTTTTTTACGAACACCTAAGAACGGGACTCAGGTTTCCTCTGCATTGGTTTTTGATCACCATATCGGAGAAGTACACAGTCTCCCTTTTGCAAATGACCCCTAATTCTATTAGGTTCATAACTGGATATATAATTTTGTGTACATACCGTAATGTAGAGCCCGACATAGTTTTTTTTTTCATTTTTGCTTCCAAATAAAGAATTCGAAAGGTTCTTTCGACCTTTCCTCACGCCAAAAAATGCGCTTTTTAGTGAGCCCATCGTCCAAAGTGCATGAATGGCTATCTAAATTCTTTTTTGTTCACCCCACTGAATCTTGGTGTTTTAAATATTTTTTAGTGGTGTTGAAATAATAAAAGTGGATTCATGTCTTGGTATTATCGGAATTCGATTCGATTGTAAGAATCAAGGGGTTTTTAGCTTTTGAAATTAAAGGAAAATGAATATAAATGGAAACTATGAAAATAAACTAACTAAGAAATATAAAATGCAAGTCTTTAGGATTCCTCGAGCGTGTGGCGAAATTGAAAGTGCAAGCAAGAATGAAAATATGCAAGTAAAAGTTATGTTTCACCAAGTACAACTATTACAACCTAAAGTACAACCATGCATGCATGATCATAGAATTGAAAATAATTCAAATTAGCAAAAGTTGAAAACACCAATGTAAAGATCATCAAAAGTTGACGTGAAAGTTTAAAACTTTATGAGAAATAACAAGAAACAAAGAGTAGATCTAGGATTCAACTTAGAACTATGCATGAGAACAAAATTCAAAATAAAGCACATGAAATACTCAAAATAAAAACGATCAAGAACTCGATCTATGATCTAGATGTGTCACTCACCTAGATTCTATGGATAAATCACAAGATCTAACAAGAAATTTAAGAGCTAAAGCTAAAAGTATAAATTGAAGACAAAGCATGAGATTGAAGAAAAGCATGAAATTAAACGAAAACTTACTTAAATTAAAAAGATAATCCAAAAGCTTGAATGATATTGCAACAAAATAAAATCCAAGGGAGTACTTGAATTCTTCTTGAGCTTACAAACCCAAGGAAAGCTTGAAATTAAATCTAAAATCTAGAGAGAAAAATTTAATCCCAAACCCATGCTTGGGTTGGGAGGAGAGTGGATCATTACAAAAATGAGAGAAGTCCTCTATTTATACTAGGTTTAATTGGGTTTAAATGGGTCAACTTGGCTTTAAAGGCTTAATTTCCTGGGTTTGACCAAGTTTGACCCGAAATGGGCTCCCTAGCTACTTGGCTAGCCCTTTTGGCTTGGTTGGCTCGGTCTTGGGCGTGCATGGCTCGAGGTAGCTTGGTCTTGACCAATCCGAGGCTAGGGGGGCACGCGCATGGGCGCTGCTGTGGGCGCCAGGATGGGCATGGCGCTGGGCAATGCTAGGCACAAAATTGGGCGTTGAAACAGGCGCAGAAGTGGGCAAGGCTAGGCGCTGGAATGTGCAAGGCTGGGCGCTGCCTAGTGATTTGCACATTTTTGTACATATTTTTCTTACCGTTTTTGTATCACGTTGCGTGTGTTTTGCTTGCTTTTAGGTGTTTTAGGAGTCGAGTTGGCCGTTTTTCGTTATTTCTAGGTTTACTTAGTTTTTGTACGTTTTTTATTAGTTTTCGTAGTTTTTCACTCTTTCGTTTTTCTCTTGGCTGTAGGACATCCAAGCGGGGCCCACGCTCGTTTTGGGATCGTTTTCACTCGACTCGGGAATGGACGGACAAGCAAGGAAGCACAACGGACGAGGTTCGATAAACCGGCGGACGTGAAAAGATCAAGGAATCGAGCCAGGTGCAGCAATCCAGTCGATCGACTGCCCTTCTAGTCGATCGACTGGAACTCCAAAATCAACTGGATTCCAGGGCTTTTTGCCGTTTTGGACGACGTGGCCGATCGACTGGAGCCCCCCAAGATCGACTGGATTCCAGGGCTTTTGGCCGTTTTGATAGAGCAGTCGATCGACTGCCGACATGACCAATCGACTGCTTTACAGTCGATCGACTAAAAAGCAGATTTTTCGCTACTTTTGGACGATTTTGCCCCTTTGTGAAGGATTAAAGGAGAAGACGTCATTTCACTCAGATCAACTTGCAGAAGGGACTTTTCCTCCCAGGAAGCTCCTTCAACACATAGCCAAATATTTTCCTTTCCTTTTCATCAATTTAAAGTCTAGTAATTAGTTAATTTATTAGCTCTAGTTTAGTTAAGTGTTAGATCTCTATTAGCTAGTTGTTCAAGCTTTGGTTTGCCATCTCCATTGTTAAGATTTCAAGCTTTCCTCTTCAAGCTTTTTGTGGAAACATACATTTGGTAATATCTTTCTATAATATAGTTTTATTTTCATGTTATTTCTTTTAATCTTGGGTTGATGCTTGGATCATAGTTTAGTTGTTATTTTGATTATCAAAACTTCCATTTTCATTTTATAGCTTTTTAGCTTTTGAACTTATACTTTTAAGTTGTTTAGTTGTTAGATCAATTTTCCAAGTCTTTAGAAGTTTTATATAATCTTCCTTTTTAAAACTTTAATTTTTGTTAAATTAATGTTAACTTTTTCAAATAAGCTAGACTTTAATTTTTCCTCCATTTTCCTTAATTTAAATTATAAGCTTTCATAGTTAACTAGTTTAGATTAATCGTTTTTAAAATAAGCTTTAACTTCCTTTTCGTATTTTAATGCTTTCAAAACTCCTATTTCAATTTAAGTTTAGTTATAAAAACCAAAACCAAATCAATGACTACTGCTTTCCTAGTTTAGATTAGTTTAATTTCGACCGACAATAAGAGCAAATAAGAAACCGATAAGCCGATAATATCCATCCTCGAGAGACACGACTCGGGAAGAACTCGCCGCCCTACAACCGGCTCCGTACTCTTGCGGAGATGGATTCTCAAAATGCGCGTCGAGGATTCGTCGATCACCTAGCCTAGTGGCGCTGTGCGCTGGGCATGAGTTTGGGCGTGGAAATCATGCTCGTTCTTGAACCCAGGGTGCTGGCACTGAAATGGGCAAGGCTAGACTACCATTCCAGAATGTTAGCCATTGTGGAGCTTGCTCTTGGCACCGATTTGGGCATGTTAATGGGCAAGGCTGGGCTTGAGTTTTGGCCTTCATGCCTTAGCTTGATTTCAAATCATTAAGCCACTTATTAAATAAGAATTTTGAATATCAAAACCCAAGAACTACACCAAACCTCCAATTAATTGAAGCCATTTAACCCAATTAAATATAAAATTAACAAGAAATACGAAAAATAACAAAACGAAAAAACAAATGAATAACCTAACGAAACTCGATTAAAAACTACTAAAATCAACATAAAACTCTAATTAAAAGCACGAAAAAAAATACCACAATTACATGCAAAATACTTGGCCATTCCTCACTGAATGGCAAAAGACAACACCTGCCCAAGAGTCACTTCCTTCCAAGAATAACGAGCCTGCACTTTTCCAAAAATACCCCGATCTTCTCGATGATTGGAGCAAATGTCCTTTCAATGTGATGAAGCTCTCAGAGTCGGAGAGAGTGTACTCATTTGTAGGTCTTAGCCAATGACCTCTGGAAATAACGAGATCTGAATTCGGTAGGTTTTAAGATATCACAAATCCCTTTAATCTCAACCCGATATCAAAATAGATTAACATACTTCCTTCTTTTGTATTTTCAGAGAAAATTATTCTTGATTGAAAGTCCTCCATCTCGGAGGGAGGAGCCACAATTCAACCGGACCCCATCCCAGTGGTGCCGTCAGCGGTCTTAGCTCCAGTTGTCGATGTCGACATAGAAGTAGAACTCACTGATCGAAGATTTTTTAGCACTCTAAGAAATCGTCTCCGCAATAGTACAGAGTCAATTGTAGAGCGGTAAGTTTTCCTGAGTTGTGTCTCTTGAGGGTAGATATTATCGGCGGTCAGTGTTTTTGCTTACTCTCTTATTAATCTAAATTAAACTAATCTACTCCTAAGAAAGCATTAAGTGAGAATAATGAAAATGAGGGTCTAGGGTGTTCGGTTAGTCTCCACGATCAATCAGTTTTTGCCGAGCACTTAATCCACGATTCGGGGTTGTCAATCCCAAATGTCGATCAAGTATTGGGGTCGTCAATCCCAATTCTCGGGTTTGTCAATTTCGAGTCTCAACAAGCTCCGATTAATGGCTCTAAACGAACTTAGACCCTAAACCTATAATTTCTAAACTAGTTGCATCAAATAAAAATTAAAGCTTGCTTGAAAGTAATTAATTAATGACATTAATTTAACCCTAATTAAAAGCCTTAAATAAATTAAAACTAGTTGATCAAGAAAAGCTTGCAATTAAAAGAGAAGACATGGAGGGAAAATCAAAGCATTTAAAATTGAGAAAAGTCAAAGGCTTTTAAATAGAACAAGACAAGTTACCAAAGAGGAAAATCCTATTTGGCTTTTGACAACAAAGTGTTTGTTTAACTAAAAGAGGTAAAAAGCTTGAAAATAAAAGCATCCATGGAGTTTTGCAAGAACAAGAACAAACTAAAAGCTAAAATGAGAAATTGAAGAACAATGAAAAGAAAACAACACAACCAAAGCCTAATAACCAACACAACAACAAAAACAATCAATCAACAACAAAACATAGTAGTAAAGGGTAAGAACACTACCAAATTGCATTCAACTCAAAAGCTTCAAATCTAGATTACAACCTTCAAAGCAAATACAAATCTTCAACACAACAAAGAACACAAATGAAGGATTTTTCACCCTCTCCAACACTTGCTAAAAACTATTAAACCTAACTAAACTAACTACTAAGCTAGCTAAACTACACTAATTAAGGATATAAGCTAGGGTTTTAATGGCAAAGGAAATGTAGAGGCTTGGAGGAGATGGAACTAGTCCAAAACCACCAGGGAGATTTGTTGATAAGTTTGGAGAGAGCTGGCTTATATACACAAAATCACAGGGGTGAAATTGTCAAAATGGACCAAAATCATGAAATCCCCAGCGTCTCAGTCGATCGACTGATTTAATTGTCGATCGACTGCAGTCGATCGCTAAAGGTCAGTCGATCGACTGCTTCATCAAAAATGGCCAAACTCCCTGTACTCCAGTCGATTTGGAGAGGTCCAGTCGATCGAATAGACTATCAGTCGATCGACTGAAAGCCGTCGATCGACTAGAACGGCTGCACCTGGCTCGGTTTCTCATTTCCGCTCTAAACGTCCACCGGATGTCTCTCCTCATTCGCACTATGTATCCTTGCTTATCTGTCAAATTCGAGTCGAGTGGAACGCTTCCAAATGTAAGCGGGCTCCGCTTGGTCATCCTACGGCCAAAAGTACGAAAAAGAGTAAAAATATACGAAAAACTACTAAAAACTGCACAAAGGCTACAAAAACCTAAAACTAACAAAATAGGCTAAAACAACTCCTAATACCCGTAAATGCAAGCAAAACACATGCAAACGTGACACAAAAAGGTAACAAAAAAGCGTACAAAAAATTACAAACCAACCACCCCACACTTAGAATGATTGTTTGTCCTCAAGCAATACTAGTTTAGAATTACGAAACTACCCCCGGATGATCATAAACTAATGCACAAAACCTAATTCGAGATGTCGTATGCTACAATACTTTTTAGCTTGGCTAAAAGGACGACAATGATGTGTTGACAAATGAAGTTTAGATCGACTCTCGAAACTTAAAAGTACTAGGCAACCCTCCAAGTCGGTCCCCCCATCCTTGCCCCGACTAAGGTCTATCCACGGTCGAACCGTTAATCGGCTCCCTACTAACCACAATCATCTACAACTCTCTTTGATAAACAAATTCTAAAAATGAAAGAAAAAGAAATGTGTAAGGGGTGCATGTTTATTATGTAAGAAATTAAAGGATTTATATCGTATCCTTGTTTATTCATCATCATTTTCTTCTTCTTCTTCTTCTTCTTCTTCTTCTTCTTCTTCTTCTTCTTCTTCTTCTTCTTCTTCTTCTTCTTCTTCTTCTTCATTTATTTCTTTTTATTTCTTTTTTTTTTGGTACCTAGGGAGATAAGGTACTTAAGTACAAGATATATATAAAGAGAAGTCAACGACTCCGATCACTCGTTGCTACTAGCAACTTACAATGTTTTCAATCGAGCACGTGAGGCAATTGACGACTCCAAAATACAAAACAAAATTCCTGTAGAGAGTGTTCGATGACGAGGCTAGTTGAGGCACTAGTTCTAAATGAGCACAAGGATAGCACGAAGCTAAAGCCTAATAAAGTTCCCAACGAGTTAAGCCACCTAAGTCCACTACATCCGATCGACAATCTAAACTCCCTAACCAAATCATCAAAACCACGTCACTTCGCTAAGGATCCAAGTAAATATAGCACACACACTACTCAAATTATCACAAGCAAGCATGCAACAATTTACAATCCTAAAAAGAACCCTAACCACCCCACACTTAAAACCTAGCAATGTCCTCATTGCATATTAAGCTAAGAAAAATGGTAAAAAGTGTAGGGAAAAGAGAACGCCCCTATTTCCAAGCTTGTGTCGACGCGGTTGTGCATAAGTCCTCTTCGGGAGTCGATGCAATCAATCTACAATAAATGAACAAACAAGAGGTTGCAAAAATAAGTTATAAACAAAAAGTGAAAGTCTTTTTGGGGTTTTGAAATTTCTTTTCTTTTTTTTTCTCTTTTTCTTTCTTTATTGTTTTTTTTTTAAATTGTGTTGCCTCCCAATAAGTGCTACTTTAACGTCTATAGCTCGACGATTTATACAATGGGTGCTATCCGGGATCCAAGAAGAGGTGGCGATCATGCCACGCCTTGGTGTTCTCTAGAAGACACATCGGATGACAAATATCACCTAGGCGGGCACGTCGGGCAAGCCAGAAGATTGAGATATCAAGAGCGCGGGCTTGCTTCGGTGGTCGGAAGAGTGAGTAGTCGACCACCTATATTTGATCATCACAAAATGGGTTGACGTACTCCTTTGTCTCCCCGACCGTAATCTCCACTCTCTCCCCCACTACCTCTTCCACCACTTCTTGATAAAATATACATACGGCATCAGGTGGTGGTAGAAGGGGCTCGAGTATCTTCACATCCCCAAAAATCAGCACAACTTCATCATCCTAGCCAAAAGTAAGTAAGCTCAACATTCCAAGTGCCGTTGGAAAACCTAAAGGTGAGTCCCCCTCACTTTCCACTACAACATCTTCACAAAACACGAGAGGGGTGACGTCGACTTCTGACCCATTCTCCTCACCCTCTAACTCCACCTCCTTACACACCTCTTTCAAATGACCGTCAAAGCTCGAGTTGCCGTGAACGACCATGGGATCCACCACATCAAAGATGGGCATCTCGTCAATGCAAGGTTGTTTTAGCTCGGACACATTATTGACAATTTGTTCTATTTGAGTCTCCATGCGAGCGAGGCTTTCCTCCGTTTGCCGAACCACATCCACGAGCTCAGCTAAAAGAGACTCTAAGTTCAAGGGTTGGGTCATAGACAAATCTTGAGAAAATGTGGTGTAAGGGTCATCGTTCGAAGTATACGAACTTGAGGTGGGTAGGTTGTAAAAGTCGTAGCTCGAAGAGTATGAATCATAAATTGGTGGAGCATACGAGTCAAAACTCAGGTAAGAAGAAGGCAGGGCGAGTGGAGCATATGGATCGTCGAAATCTGGATCATAAGAATCAAGAGTCGGAGTATACGGATCCATGCTCGGGTTATAGGAATGTGAAGTCGGTGGAAAATGTGGAGGGTTTGGGCTGGAATAATCGAAAGAGTGGGCCCATTCTTGATTGCTCGAAGCATACGGGTCATCACAAATCAAAGGGACCCGATAGCTCGACGAAGTGGTGTACGAGTTTGGATATTCGGGAATTTGGATATAAGGATCATCATATGGCAAACTAGCTAGGTATTTTGCCATCCTCGGTCGGATTAATCAAGAGGGCCGTGAGGCGATGATGCGAGCCCAGTTGACACTTGAGGCGAAGGCATCCCTTGATCGTCGTGTGTGTGGGCGGGCGGCATCGGGTTCTCGAATGAGTTGGTCATCATTTGCTCTCGTCCGAGCGATTGCCTACCTTGCAACACAACACTCAACAAAGGATTACGGGCATCGAATGTAAAATAAAAATCTAATCTAACTACTAACTAAGATAACAAGAGAAGTAATTAAGAACACCATTAGCCTTAATCTATCCCCGACAAGGGCGCCAAAATTTGATCGAAGATTTTTGAGCACTCTAAGAAATCATCTCCGCAATAGTACGGAGTCGATTGTAGAGCGGTAAGTTTTCCCGAGTCGTGTCTCTCAAGGATAGATATTATCGGCGGTCGGTGTTTTTGCTTACTCTCTTGTTAATCTAAATTAAACTAATCTACTCCTAAGAAAGCATTAAGTCATTCGCTTGGTTTGAGTTTTTGAAAGTTAATCAACTAAGACAAGAATTAAAAGAGATTTAAATGAAAATAATGAAAATGAGGGTTTAGGGTGTTCGGTTCATCTCCACGATCAATCGGTTTTTGCCGATCACTTAATCCACGATTCGGGGTTGTCAATCCCGAATGTCGATCAAGTATTGGGGTCGTCAATCCCAATTCTCGGGTTTGTCAATCCCGAGTCTCAACAAGCTCCGATTCATAGCTCTAAATGAACTTAGACCCTAAACCCATAATTTCTAAACTAGTTGCATCAAATACAAATTAAAGCTTACTTGAAAGTAATTAATTAATGACATTAATTTAACCCTAATTAAAAGCCTTAAATAAATTAAAACTAGTTGATCAAGAAAAGCTTGCAATTAAAAGAGAAGATATGGAGGGAAAATCAAAGCATTTAAAATTGAGAAAAGTCAAAGGCTTTTAAATAGAATAAGACAAATTACCAAATAGGAAAGTCCCATTTGGCTTTTGACAACAAAGTGTTTGTTTAACTAAAAGAGGTAAAAAGCTTGAAAATAAAAGCATACATGGAGTTTTGCAAATACAAGAACAAACTAAAAGCTAAAAATGAGAAATTGAAGAACAATGAAAAGAGAATAACACAACCCAAAGCCTAATAACCAACACAACAACAAGAACAATCAATCAACAACAAAACATAGTAGTAAAGGGAAAGAACACTACCAAATTGCATTCAACTCAAAAGCTTCAAATCTAGATTATAACCTTCAAAGCAAATCCAAATCCTCAACACAACAAAGAACACAAATGAAATATTTTTCACCCTCTCCAACACTTGCTAAAAACTACTAAACCTAACTAAACTAACTACTAAGCTAGCTAAACTACACTAACTAAGGATTTAAGCTAGGGTTTTAATGGCAAAGGAAATGTAGAGGCTTGGAGGAGATGGAACTAGTCCAAAACCACCAAGGAGAGTTGTTGATAAGGTTGGAGAGAGATGGCTTATATACACAAAATCGCAGGGGTAAAATCGTTAAAATGGACCAAAATCACTAAATCTCCAGCGACTCAGTCGATCGACTGACTTAACTGTCGATCGACTGCAGTCGATCGACTGCTTCATCAAAAATCGCCAAACTCCCTGTACTCCAGTGGATTTGGAGAGGTCCAGTCGATCGACTAGACTATCAGTCGATCAGCTGAAAGCCGTCAATCGACTGGAACGACTGTACCCAGCTCGGTTTCTCGTTTCTGCTCTAAACATCTGCCGGTTGTTGCTTCTCATTCGCACTATGTATCCTTGCTTGTCCTTCAAAGTTGAGTCGAGTGGAATGCTTCCAAACGTGCGCGGTCTCCGCTTGGTCATCCTACGGCCAAAAGTACAAAAAAGAGTAAAAATATACGAAAAACTACTAAAAACCGCACAAAGGCTACAAAAACCTAAAACTAAAAAAATAGGACAAAACGACTCCTAATACCCGTAAATCCAAGCAAAACACATGCAAACGTGACACAAAAAGGTAACAAAAAAGCGTACAAAAAAGTACAAATCACTCACCTCGCTACAAGGAACGAGCAAGAGGAGCCTGCTGACTTAGAGGATCAGGTGCCACTTTGAGCTACACTGGATAAAGGGAAGAACAAGAGGATAGCTCGCGAACAAACTCCCACGCAGTGCACCCCTCCAGCCCCCAAACGCCTCCGTACTCAAAAGGAGTCCACTTCAAGTCCCCCAAATCTGGATAAGAGCCTTACCCAATGCCATAATGCCGACCAAGTCGAATCTCTCCTCCAAAAGAAAATGTGGACCCTGGTTATCCATCTATTCAAGGTCTTATCATATACGAGATAACTTATTTTTCATATCTTGACTTACACCTTATGCATTCTGGTCTTCTTAATATAGCTGCACCCCTAGATGGCTTCTCTATCAAGCCACTTGCTGTCCACGACCCCTGAGGGCGAGCTAAAGAATTTGTGCGACGAGCTGACGGTTCAGACCGAAAAACAAACAAATCAACTATCCTTGACTCAAGGAAAACTGGATGAGGCTCTTCTCCAACTAGGAACCCGGGGAGAAGAGCTAAATATCGCCAACATCCAGCTGGAAACTTTGAGAGTGGAAGCCACTCGATTAGGAGGACGATTGATGGATCTAGAAGGGCTCATGCAAGACAGGGACAGGCAGATGCAGGAAGTAGCTCACATAGCTCGTCAGCAAGGGATTGATGAAGGGAAAGCTAAGGAGGTGGTTGAAGGAAGAGCTAAAGGGGTAGCCGAGGGTCGCCAAACATTCATGAGAAGTGAAGTAGGCAAACAGTTTCTGGAAGCATACATAACCCAACTGATGGGGACGTATCAGCATACAACTGCTTTCCTGAGGAAAGTAGGGAGAGGAGAAAAATACTGGTTCAAGTTCACCGTGGAGCGGATTAAGGTACAACTTACCGTGGCAAATATTAATTTTGAGCCAGATGTGAAGAAAATAGAAGATGAGCTCCCTGCCTTCACCTTTTGGCGAGGTGATGAAAATCAACCTATTCATGCCGATCGGTGGACCACTTGCACGGGCGAAGCAATCCGAAAGGCTGGCCTCACTAATGAGCTGGATGCCCCCCTCGTTGAGCTAGTCTCTGATTGTACCCCCTCGTAATTCTCGAGCTTTCTATCCTGTAATAAGACTTCTGGATTTTTTAATTTTCCATGCCTAGACTGTAGCATGATTTATGACTTATCATTATTGGATGGTCGCCTCTTTCTATTTATTACGTAATACCATCGTGTAGCTTGTGATGTCATACCTATGCCGACCTATCGTAAGATAGGCGTATGAAAAGAACAAGTACTTAAAACCACGTTAGATCACAACATTGTGGATCAGAGATCAATCAGGCCCTATAGTGAAAGTAAACCAAAGGTAACTAAGAGACTACTTAGTCCCCTCAGCTAATGTAAACCAAGTAACACAACTAGGTTAATACCATCCCAATGATAAGTCCCCAAAGTCCCTGCTTTACGCATAAGTTGTCAAATCAATCAGCTAGAATTAAAAGCACCTAGTTCGCAAAGAGCATGTAAATCAGACATGCTCATCATAGTAAAAAGTATGTAAATCAAACATACGCATAAAAAAAATGTCAAGAACATGTAAATCAAACATGTTCTTTACAAAAAATCAAACAATAAAACAGTATGTGAGTCAAACATACTCAAAAACTGAAAGAAAACATGTAAATCAAACATGCCCCCTTCCAAACATCCTAGAATATGTAAGTCAAACATATTCAAGGACATGCAAAAACATGTAAATCAAACTCACATATAACCATCCATTGCCATATCCATAAAATCCATTATCGATCTAATAAAAGCATCGAGCCATGCCCATATCCATAAAAACCATAAAACTCATAGAGTGCCAGAATAAACCTTTATTCATCGCCGATTTAAAGAAACATCAGCCCATAGTTTGTGAAAAGCGTGAAAAAATACGGACCCATCGCTGACCTAAAGGAGCATCGGCCCATGATAGAAGTAAATAAATATAGAAGTGTGTAAAAGTACGAGCCCATCACCCAGAGAGCTAGGCGTAGTACTTCTTCAAGTGACAGATGTTCCAGCTTCTTGGTAAAGCTTCCCCCTTTGCGTCTACGAGCACATATGCCCCTCCTTTTAGTACTTTGATGGCCTTGAATGGTCCTATCCAATTCGGATCTAGATTTTTAGTAGTGTAGATTGCATCAGCTCGCTTCCAGATAAGATCTCTGACCTGGAAGTACCTTCGTTTTACCCATTTTTAAAAGGCCATCTGGATTCTATTTTTGTATCTTTCCACGTGTGTCGCAGCCCTTTCACATATTCCATTGATGGTTTCAAGAGCTCCTCTAGATTGTCGTTCGTTTTGTTCCTCATTAAATGTTGCTAGCTGATGTGATCCTCCAACTATTTCTGCTGGGATGACAGCTTCCATACCGTAGACCAGCCTAAAAGGTGATTCGCCCGTAGTAGTTTGAGGGGTTGTTCGGTAAGCCCATAAGACAGAAGATAGCTCCTCAAGCTAAAGTCCTCCTGCCTTTTCTAGTCGCAACTTGATTCCCTGCACAATGATACGATTAGTGACTTCAACCTGTCTGTTAGCTTAGGGATGTGCCGCAGAGGCAAATCGTTGTTTCATCCCCATTGTTTTGCACCAATCTTGGATCATGTTCCCACTGAATTGTGTTCCGTTGTCTAAGACCAACACCCGTGGGATGCCATACCTGCAAAAAATACTATTAAAAATAAAACCGATGATGTTCTGCTTGCCAATGCCCGGCACAGCCTCGGCCTCCACCAACTTTGTAAAGTATTCCACCGCGACCACCAAGTGGAGTTTTTTGCAAGGTGTCCTTGGAAAGGGCCCCATGAAATCGATTCCCTATTGTGGAAATGGGCAGGGTGAGCTCATTACCATCATATCTTCTATAGGTACGTGAATAATAGGTGCGTGCATCTGACACTTCCTGCAAGTCCTAACGAGCTCGCCTGCCATAATCTTCATCCCCGGCCAGAAAAACCCAACTCGCAAAGCTATTCCAACCAGTGCTCCGCTTTTCACGTGATATCCACAATATCCTTCATGTATCTCCCGTAATACCTCCAATCCTTCCTCCTTTGATAAGCACTTCAAGTACGGGCCAAAGTGCGACCTCTTGTATAAGTTCCCATTCATCAAACAAAAGTGCGCTGCCATGCTGGCTTCTTTAGTGGATAACTCTATGTTCCCAGCGGGCACCTTATCGAGAGAATCCCGAGTTGATGTCTGCCAGTCTTCCCTTTCATCTATTTCCATAATCTCCTTCCCTTTTTCCAGGTTGTTATGCGCTAACTCCATTAATGTGACCTCTCTTATGTCGCATGTGCCCAATGTTCCAGCCATCTTGGTGATTTGGTCTGCCCGAGTGTTATCAAGTCGCGGTAAGTGTCCCAACATAAACTCCTCAAATAGAGTTACCCCTTCCTTGAGTTTCTTCAAGTATTCTTGCATGTGTTCTTATCTTGCTTCAAAAGACCCATCATACTGGTGAGCTACCAGTTGAGAGTCTGTATAAGCCTGAATTCGCCATGCTCCAAGGTCTCTTTCCATTTTATGCCCTGAAGCAGTGCCTCATACTCCTCCTCATTGTTAGAGCAGTAAGGTTTTCCCGAGTCGTGTCTCTCGAGGATAGATATAATCGGCGATCGGTGTTTTTACTTAATCTCTTGTTAATCTTACTTAATCTACTCCTAAGAAAGAAATAAGTCATTGATTTGGGTTTGAGTTTTATGCTAAATCTTGAATTGAAATAAAAACTTGGAATTACTAATTAATGCAAAGGTTAAAGAGAATTAAAAGCTTGCTTGAAAGTACTAGTTCTAATGACATTAATTAAACACTAATTAAAAACTTAAATAAATTAAAAACTACTAAACCTAATAAAGCTTGTAAATTGAAAGAGAACATGGAGGAAAAAACAAAGCATTTAAAATTGAGGAGAAGTCAAAGAGCAATTAATATAAATAAGACAAATTGACTAAAGAGGAAAGCTTCATAGTTCTTTCAAAGACCTAAATGTTTGTCTAACTAAAAGAGGTAGAAAGCTTCAAGATGAAAGCATCCATGGAATTTTGCAAGAAATAAAGATCAACAAGCTGGGAAATTAAAAGGAGGACTTAAAATGCAATGAACAACAAACAAACCCAAACCTAATCACCAACACGAGAGAAATCACAACAACACAAACACAACACACAGCATAAAAGAGGAAAGATTACTACCAATTTTGCATTAAACATCAAAAGCTTCAAGTTTGCTACAATCTTCAAAGGGTAAATCAAGTCTTCAAAATAACAAAAGACACAAATAAAGGAGGTGTCACACTCTCCAACACTTGCTAAGAAAACCTAACTAACCAACTAAGCTAAACTACACTAAACTAAGGATTGTAAACTAGGATTTTAAAATGCAAGAGATGGTAAAGGTTTGGAGGAGATGGAACTAGTCCAAAACCACCAAGGAGGGGATTTTTTTCGTGGATAATGGGTGGGAAGCATATATGGGTGGATAAAGGGCAAAATGGTCTTTTTTTACCAAATCACACAGCCTCAGCATTGCAGTTGATCGACTGCCTTGTTCAAACGCCCCAGCCTCTGCCGAGCAGTCGATCGACTTCCGTGGTCGATATCAAGAAAAATACATGGAATCGGCCATTGATGTCTTTATATGAAATTTAGATATTTCTCTTGGATTTCATTAGGAGTTTGATTTGTGTCAATTGGAATTTCCCTCAGATAGTTATTGGCTCCGCCCCAAAACCTGCCACAAGCGAGGCCATGGCGCACTGTCTCCACTTAAAGCTGTTTTTTACCATTTTTAGCCTCCGAGTTTGGGATTGTTGTAAACACAAAAGTTTTAGATATTTCTTTAAGATTTCTAATGATATAAGGTAGAGGCAGATGGCACTAGTGGTTTTAGAGTTATGCTTGTATTACGACAACTGATATTTCCACCGAGCGAATGCGTGAGGCAACAATGAATATGGCCACATTTCTCGTCGTTTCCGGTCGATCCTCGCACCAAAGATATGTCGGGGCTTGGAAATGAATTCCTCGGGTTTGAGTCATCTTTCGACCTCGCCCCAGGCCCACTTTGACCAACGTTGACCTTCAAAACAAAAACTAAGAAAAAAACTAAGAAAATATAAGATAAACTACTAAAAACAAAGAAAACACTAAAAAACCTAAAATGATTCAAAATATGTCAAGTGGGCTCCAAAAACACATAAATACAAGCAAATCACGCACAAATAAGCCGCAAAAATATCGTAAAAAAATGTACAAAAATGTGCAAATCACTCACCTTGGGCTGATCTTCTTCTGCCAGTGGGATTTGATGGTATCCCTGCGATGAATCCATCATGTTTAACAGCTCGCAACCCGAAGTTGAATCAACCAGTTGGTCGATACTCGGTAAAGGGTAGTGATCCTTTGGGCATGCTTTGTTCAACTCATGGAAATAGATGCACATTCTCCACTTCTGTCTGGGTCTTGGCACCATCACAATGTTGGATAAATACTCCAGGAATTGGATCACCCGGATGTGTCCAACTTTCAATAGTTTCTGCACCTCCTCTTTAATCACCTTGTCTAGCTCTACCCTAAAATGTCGTCTCTTCTGTCTCACTAGTCGCGCCTCTGGACGAGCATATAAATGATGTTGTGCGACCTCAGGAGACACTTCCGACAGCTTTTCATCTCCAAAAGCGAAGATAACCCAGAATTCTCTTAGTAGAGCTATTAGCTCCTCCTTCACAATTTTCGTCATTTGAGTCCCTATCCTGGTAGTGTACTCTGGCCCGCCTTCTTCCAATGAAATATATATGAGCTCTTCATGAGGGTGATCAGAATTCTCCTCCCCCCTTATCTTTTTGGTGCTAAGTACGCCCTCCTGCACGTCACTTATTCTTTCTCTTTTTCCCTCACTCATCCCTCTCCGCACGGTCATCTGATAGCATGACCGGGTGACCTGTTATTTAGATACTACTTCGCCCATCTTATCTTCTGTCGGGTACTTTATGTTAATGTGGTAAGTAGAAGTGACGGCCTGAAATGCATTAAAGACAGGTCGCCCCAGTATCACATTGTATGTCGAGCTTCCTTTGATGATTAAAAACTTCATATCCTTCTTCACTCTTAGCTCGCCTTGTCCCCATGCCACAGAGAGTGCCAACTCTCCTTCGGTGATAACCTGTGTGCCATTAAAAGCGTAAATTGGGTTTTTTACAGGCCATACCTTTGTCTTCAGGTTCATCTGGTCCAGGAATTCCCGATATATGATGTTAACCGAGCTCCTATTGTCTACGAACACCCGTCCGACATCATACCCTGCCACTTCAGTCTCAATCACCAATGCGTCATTATGATCCACCTACAAGCCGTATCGTTCGTTGGGACCGAATGAGATCATTAGTCCGGATGTCGGGGGTCACCTTTGATGGCTACAACCTCACATGGCCCAGGTCGTGCTGCCTTCACGTGTCTCTTGCGCGCATTATTTATGTCTCCATCTGTTGGATCTCCAGAGATCATGTTTATCCTTCATTTATTATTCCCCGCGGCTCTCCCACGTTCATTCTGTTTTTGTCCCTCCTGTTTTGGTTGTCTCTCCACTTGGGTCGGCGGAGGACCTCCTGAGTGGCGGGGGCAATTGGCGTACTGGTTCTCGTGGCTCCTTATCTATATGACTTCCTTAAAATGCCTCGCCTTAATGAGTCTCTTGATTTACTCTCTTAAATTCTTGCACCGTTCGATTGAATAACTATAGTTATTGTAGAACCTGCAAAAGAAATCAGATTTGGATTAGTAGGAAACCGGGTGTAGCTCTCCGGCCATCTGATATCATCAGGTATTTGGCGCTTCATGATCGTGAACACCTTCGCCTGTAGGTAGGCCAAGTGTGTGAAATCCTCCTCTCTCCATACTCTCCTTCACTAGTGCAGAAACAGGCATTCTAGAACGGATAAAACAGGCAGTCTAGAACGGATTCTGCTGCGTTCTAGATGCAGCCGTTCTAGATTGTAAGAGAATTCTAGAACCAATATTTGTTATCCGTTCTAGATTGTCTAACATTCTAGAACGGATAAAATGTCCGTTCTAGAATGTTTTATACCCGTTCTAAAAAGTCCAAATCTGGTCTGCCCACGTTCTCTATAATACATTCTAGAACGTATAATTCTAATATACGTTCTAGAAGGTCTGACATTCTAGAACATATATTAGAAAATACGTTCTAGAATGTCATATTTCAGAACATATATTAGAAATGTACGTTCTAGAATGTCGACCTTCTAGAACGTATTTTCTAATATACGTTCTAGAATGTTATATTTTAGAACGTACAATTCAAAATATACGTTCTAGAATGTCATTATTTTAGAACGGATATTAGAACTATACGTTCTAGAATGTCATAATTTAGAACGGATATTCAGATTGTACGTTCTAGAAAGTCAATATTTAGAACGGACATTAAAAAAATACCTTCTAGAAAGTAGAAAAAAATAATAAAAAAAAGAAATGAAAGCAGGTACACCAGAATTGCCAAATACCAGATATTTGAATATATTAATTATTGCAACAAAGTGAATAGCTTAATACAGGTGAAATTAAAAAATAATCTAAATCCTTTACCTCAACAATTTTCTCCAGAAAAGGGAAAAAGAAGAAAAAGAAAAAAAAAAGTCAAAATAAATAGAAACCCGAGATGTGTTCTTACTTAGCCAAAAACAAAAGCTACTCTATTCCGTCCATGCTTGTGTATATCATCTATATTCATTGGCATTTCACGAATCTGTGCACTATAGTACTGCTCGATGTCTCTTAAGATTTTGATGTCAAAAACAAAAGCTACTCTATTCCGTCCATGCTTGTGTATATCATCTATATTCACGAATCTGTGCACTATAGTACTGCTCAATGTCTCTTAAGATTTTGATGTCATCGCATTTCACAAAATTTATGGCGCAACCCTACAACATCACCAGGTAACACAAATCACATCAGTACAAACGATTGCATATATATAACATGTATTAAACTAAACGATATTAGATTATTGCTAATGATTAATTTAAAAAGAAACGCTTCTAAGAAACACTTTACCCAAAATGAAGTAGAAATCCACATCTAGCTAAGTAAAGTTCAATAATTCTCACACATAACGCAGCTACACTGCTAAGTGCAATGTTATTGTCATCACTTATTAAGCACAATACATCAAGCAGCAAGTATTGTTACAACTTGAAGTCATCTTTATATGAAACCGACAGAAGGAACTAAATATTAGGGATATTTGTTAGTTATTACACAAAACAATTCTATTTTTTCCAAGTAAAAGCACAGTAAAACTAGACTGACAAAGACCGACGACTTTTGAAAACAATAAGGGTGTGTTTATGTTAAATAATTCAGATAAATACTAAATTTCATGCTTCAATAATAATAATAATAATCAATCAATCAATCAATCAATGAAAATGGTTCATATTATTAACATTGGTAGAAAAACTAAAAACAAAACTAGCTAATTGAAATATAAATGGCAAAACCTTATTTTCACTATCCCCTGCAAAGGAGGATCCATCACAATAACATATCTTTACTCAGTTCCAGTTATAAAAATCTGAATGTGGAACAATTAGATGCAGAAAATCATGAAAATAATCAGGCAAAACAGGAATTTAAAATAAAAATTAGAAAAAGAAAATTTTGCAAATTCGAACCTGGGTTTTCGGAAGCCTTGTTGCAGAGTATCCCTGTAAATCGAATTTGCCTTTTGAAATAATTCGACGATCCGCGTCTCGTCGTTTTACGGTACACAAATGTTCTTATGTTATTGCACCACCCACCACCCTGCCACATATTTCAAAATATAATTTTAAAAAGATTAATAAACTGAATTTTGGTTCAACAGCTACAGCTATACACCAAATTGCCACAAACCTCTAAGTTGACGATCCAACTGTTTGCTCCTGACCCAAACCCACGATCCAAGTGATACCCGGGTAATGATCCATCCAAACATACTGAGAATATATGCAAAATCAAAGATAAGCATCTCACAATTGGATTCACATTTTAATTAACATATTTTTACACAAATTATTTACAGAGCACATTTGCTTAACAAGTGAAATAGCCAGCCGTAAAGACAGGTCAGCAGAATTTAATACTCATACCCATATTTGATGTGTCTATTTCATAGGTCAAGTAACATTAATGCAAGAGTACAACAAATGCAACTCAATTAAATAAATAAATATATGTCATTTTTTACCTCTTAAAGAAATTAGATGGTACACAAAATTACACACACCAAATCCATCTTACCAAATACCACTAACAAGATTAAAAACGAAAAAAATCAAGTACAACTAAAATATCCATCTCAACAAGCAACCCAGATTAAATTAAAAACATCAAGAAAAGAAATTAAATATAAAATGAAAAAAAAAAAGAGTACCAACTCCTTTAGCAGCAGCTCCTTGAATAAGAGTAAGAGCCACCATGAGAGCACCGGGAGGCGCAGCTGTGGCAGAGCCGCCGTACATAGACTCAATATAAGACATAGACTCCATAAAAGACGCATCTGTTCCATTTGATCCATTTGATCAGTCTCTTGAACCAACTGCTGGTTTAATTTTCTTCTTGTTTAATTTTATAAGTATAGTGGTTTAATTTTACAGCAATTTATTCTCTATAATAATTATCATATCATAGTATCAAGAAATTCAAAATTCATGTTAATATATAGGCCGTAGTAATTATTATGTATTTATATAATATATATATATATATATATATAAAGTACCTTCTGAAATTTCCCATCTAAAACGTATATTTTAAGTACCTTCTGAGATGTACGTTCTGAAAATTTCGACACTGTTCACATTTAGAAGGTATTTTGTAATATACGTTCTAGTATGTGTCATAATCTAGAACGTATAATTTAATTACCTTCTGAACAGTTTAAACAAGGCATAAATAATAAAAACACTCCAGAACGTATAAATAATAATACCTTCTGGTAGATTAAAAATCCCAGAATGTATTATTATTTATACGTTCTAGATATTTAGAGATTTAATTTAATTATTAAGTTATGTCCGCTCATTTTTATTCCCTTTCACCTCCTCGTTACCAAGCCCAACCCTTATCCCCTTTCATCACTCCCGTCGCCACCTCTAGGAGCCGCCTGCCACCACCTCCAAAAGTCGTCAGCCACCACCACCAAAAACCTTTCGCCTTATCCGCTCTGCCCCGAAACCCATCAAACTAATCTGTTCTCTCTATGGTCTTCGTCACCGTTGTCCAGCAGCCGTAAGATTGAAGCTTCATCCTCTGGTGGTCTCAACCTCCCAACCCTCACCACCAATTATGAAAACCCATCTTCGATTCGCAACAGTATACGCCACTCCCAAAAATTGGGCGCTGATCCCCTTTTGGAGAAAAAAGGCATCTCGCCGGTCGGCGACAATCCTATGAAATTGGATATGCCAATTCCTTCTCCTAGGCAAGTCGAAGCTAACCCAGCAGTCAATTTCAAGAAAGGGGCTCCAATTTTGGCGAATTCGATCTTTGTAGTTGGCGATCCCCTTTTGGGCAAAAATGGAAATTCGCCGGCCGGTGCCTCTCCGGCCAAATTGGGTAAGCCACAACCTTCCTCTCGTCAAGTAGATGCCGCCGCCATCAGGGTTACAGGCTTACAAACTCTTCCGGATCTGACCTCCCTGTATCTCCAACACCTTTTACTCGCCCAACCCTTTCTGCTCAAAACAAGCTTAGTCTGGCTCCCGCTACGGCAGCCCCGACAGCCCCCGGCACCGTGAAGTCCTACGTGGAGGTTGTCTCGATAGGCAATACAATCTTGACACACACCCCCGGCTCTATCGACAGGACACTCGAAATCCCAGAAGTGACCTTCTCTGTTCCGGGGCGTTTACAAGCTTCGATTGACTTTAAGCACGCCATCGTCAGAAAGTTTTCATTTGGTAGGCCAA
>BMAC01000786.1:58970-70020 GCA_014905375.1 Phtheirospermum japonicum | reverse complement strand
CAAAACCACCACCTGTCGTGGCTGCAAGCCGAGATTCTTAGCCAGCTGAGTCTTGCGGTCCGGCTCAAGCTTGTTCTTAGCCTCAAAGCTCTTCTCCAACAAGGTCACCTATAATTAAAATTATTACACACATACCACTAGTAAATAATAAATTACAGTTTATATAAAATCCAGTTATTTTTCTCGGGAGATATTTAAAATCCTGTTAAAACACACATCGGAAAGTTACCAATCGACAACTCCCGTCTCATCCACAACTCTGAAAACATTCTTTCACCAAGAACACTAATCACAACATGCCTCGAGTTTATGTGCGTCAATTTGCAGCCCAAGCATCCCATTTTAACAAGGTGCGAGCGAAGTACCTGATTTTTTGGCCTACCAAATGAAAACTTTCTGACGATGGCGTGCTTAAAGTCAATCGAAGCTTGTAAACGCCCCGGAACAGAGAAGGTCACTTCTGGGATTTCGAGTGTCCTGTCGATAGAGCCGGGGGTGTGTGTCAAGATTGTATTGCCTATCGAGACAACCTCCACGTAGGACTTCACGGTGCCGGGGGCTGTCGGGGCTGCCGTAGCGGGAGCCAGACTAAGCTTGTTTTGAGCAGAAAGGGTTGGGCGAGTAAAAGGTGTTGGAGATACAGGGAGGTCAGATCCGGAAGAGTTTGTAAGCCTGTAACCCTGATGGCGGCGGCATCTACTTGACGAGAGGAAGGTTGTGGCTTACCCAATTTGGCCGGAGAGGCACCGGCCGGCGAATTTCCATTTTTGCCCAAAAGGGGATCGCCAACTACAAAGATCGAATTCGCCAAAATTGGAGCCCCTTTCTTGAAATTGACTGCTGGGTTAGCTTCGACTTGCCTAGGAGAAGGAATTGGCATATCCAATTTCATAGGATTGTCGCCGACCGGCGAGATGCCTTTTTTCTCCAAAAGGGGATCAGCGCCCAATTTTTGGGAGTGGCGTATACTGTTGCGAATCGAAGATGGGTTTTCATAATTGGTGGTGAGGGTTGGGAGGTTGAGACCACCAGAGGATGAAGCTTCAATCTTACGGCTGCTGGACAACGGTGACGAAGACCATAGAGAGAACAGATTAGTTTGATGGGTTTCGGGGCAGAGCGGATAAGGCGAAAGGTTTTTGGTGGTGGTGGCTGACGACTTTTGGAGGTGGTGGCAGGCGGCTCCTAGAGGTGGCGACGGGAGTGATGAAAGGGGATAAGGGTTGGGCTTGGTAACGAGGAGGTGAAAGGGAATAAAAATGAGCGGACATAACTTAATAATTAAATTAAATCTCTAAATATCTAGAACGTATAAATAATAATACATTCTGGGATTTTTAATCTACCAGAAGGTATTATTATTTATACGTTCTGGAGTGTTTTATTATTTATGCCTTGTTTAAACTGTTCAGAAGGTAATTAAATTATACGTTCTAGATTATGACACATACTAGAACGTATATTACAAAATACCTTCTAAATGTGAACAGTGTCGAAATTTTCAGAACGTACATCTCAGAAGGTACTTAAAATATACGTTTTAGATGGGAAATTTCAGAAGGTACTTAAAATATACGTTCTAGATATGACGCATACTAGAACGTATATTAAAAAATACCTTCTAGATGTTGTCAGTCTCAAAATGTTTAGAACGTACATTTTAAAATACGTTCTAGGATTACGAATTTATTTACGAAAATGCCACCGTACAGACATTCTAGAAGGTAGACAAAATATTCGTTCTAGATCGTCTGTTCTAGAATGTGTTTTATGTACTAGTGCTTGCATTTCTAATTGCCCTCTGTCATCTGGCCCAGTGGTTAAAAGCGTGCGAGCGGCTCACCTTGATTCTCTTCTAGGATCCGTCCTCTTAGGGGTAATTCTTTTTGGTTCCATGTCCTCCATCCCGAAACGTAACCTGTGTTCTTCTTCAGTCTCCTCAACCTGTATGTATTTTGTGCACCTGTCCAAAAACTCTTCATATGTGTATGCAGATCGTTTAGATAATTACTTGCGCGGATCCTCCCTTCTTAATCCTTAATGCAATGCTCCTGCCTTCATCTCGTCCGTGGCCATAGGCACTTCCAAGGTAGCTCGGGTAAATCGACTTATATAATTCTTCAAACTTTGTCCCGGCCGCTGCACCATTGTGAAGAAAGACTGTGGGGTTTTCGTGTGTACCTTGTTATTAGAAAAATGCTTCAAAAAAGCCACTTTCATGACTTGGAAGCTGGTGATCCTTCGCGGTGCTAACTGGTGGAACCAGTCTTGTGCTATCCCCTCAACATAGATAAAAAGGCTCGTCATGCGATGGCATCCGTATATTGTCTTAACACCGCTTCATTTTTAAAACCCTGCACATGTCGCGTGGGGTCGAACAACCTGTTGTATTGGAAATCTAATCCTTTGTACCCACGCGGAAGTACTGCTCTCAATATCCTCTCTGGGAAAGGATGCCCCTTAGATTCTTCACGTCCCGATCCAGTGACCTGTCTTTGTAAAGCTCGCAATGCCTCATGCATATATCTAAACGCGTGGGAAGCCGGTCTTACCTCATCTTTGTCTCCCTCTTCATATTGCTTGGCCCAGTGTTTATAAGGCCTTTTCTGCGACCTGTTATCCACGAATCGCCCGTCGTTATCACTATCTTCATCCTCATCCTGTTGAGCCCGGCATTTATAAGATTTTCTATGCGACCCACCATCCATGAGTAGTCGACCGTCCACGTTGTCTTCTTCAGACGGTGATATGTATTCAATCGGGTATTTCCCCCTCCTTGATATTTTAAGTAGGTCGGGGCTTGGCCTCCATGGTTCTCTCTCTCTGCTTTTTTTCTGAGCAGCAGTCAATTTCTCCGACCTGTATTCGTCATCCCTTCTATCATCCTCATCCTTCCCACTATCTACTTCACCTACCAATACCTACCCAACTTCTCTAAACTCTCCGGATGCACCAATACCATCAACTAATCAAGGAATACCTTGTCAACATGACAATCTTCTCCTTTGGTAACTCCCTCCACTCTTTCGTCCCTATGTGGATGGCTCTTTGTTTGATTACTTCTGGAATCTTTTTCTTACTTCCTTCGTCTAGTTGTTTCAACTTTTGTTTTTCCAGTGAGGGTGGTGGTGTGGTTGTTGTGGTTTAGGTTGTTGTTTCCCCCTGTGGTGGTGGGGTTTTTTCTTCCCCTGTCTGTTTCTCTTCGGTCACCCCTTTTGTCTTACTCCCTTTCACACCGAAATTCAATTTCGAGGTGTGATACCTATTTCCTTTATGTTGCGCTTGTAAAATTTCTCACGCCTTTTTCTCAAGGATTCGATGTCCCTCTTACCCACAAACGGCGTCACTTGATGCGACCAAAAATATTGGGTCACCAAGAAAAGAGAGTACTGACCTCAAATATGCATTCAGCGACCCAATAGACCTCCAGAAGGCTCCTGACGACCTGATCAATCCTTCCTGTAAAATAAAACCCAAGCCAGGTGGTGAACAACCCCGGCGTAGGCCCTCCGATGCTTAAGTCATAAAGTGTTCGAGAAATTTTATGAGAGAGCTTTTGCGTGGGATCAAATCAACTTAGAGAGAAAAGAATGAGGCCTGAGTTCTCTTTATATAGATGAGAGATGTGTTCTCAATCTAGGGTTCCTTCGGGGGCATCATCCGACTTAGCGGCAACCCTTTAGATCTAACTCTTTAAAAATGAAAAGACCATAAGAAATAGAATGCCTTGAACTCCAATTAGAGTACGTAGTATATAGAGTTCCCGGCGTAACTCATTTAAGTCACCAAATCTCATATGAGCGCTTATTTCCATTTTTCTTCTTTTTATGGCACTGCAAGTGAATGGAAGTTTGATTTTCCCACAATGTATTCTAATTTTTGGCCTAATTCTTCTATCTCTCATTAGAACTATAGTTCCATAAATAGCGACCGACTTACAATTAGGATTCCTCCCGTATGCTAAGTTTCCATAAATGTGAGAATTCTCACTGAATTACCATAATAGCCATGGGTCAATAACCATGTCCATATTTTTAATCCGTCGGGACCCAATAAAACAGCACGTATTAGCCCAACAAGGCCCAGAACCATTTTAAATTGTGAAACCTAGCTTTCAGCACCGAGCTACCACTCAGTCTCGAGCTGTCTTAATATCGCTTATATCATAAGAGTTTGCCACCTCACATAAGAGCTCGCCACTCTTATACGAGAGGTCGCCACTCCTCAAAATAGCTAGCCTACCTTCCTGAAAGATTTCACCTCCTAGAGAATGAGATCGCTTACTAAATTTGTACAATACCTGGATATTTTCCAACGTGAATATTTGATGTCGTATCAACATTCCATTTGATCTCTTACCTCAATAAAGTAGAATGTGGGGGACTAGCTGATACGACATCAAATATTTAGGTCGGTAGGCATGCAGGTTTGTAGGAATTTATAAGACGATCTCTTTTATAGGAGGGCGAGTTGTTTGCAGGAGTGACGAGCTCCTGTATGGGAGTGGTAAGCTCTTGAATGGGAGTGGCAAGCTCTTATAGGGGGTGGCGAGCTCTTATGAGGTAAATGATATTATAACATCTCGGTACTGAGAGTTGGGCTTTATGGTTAACAGGATTTTGGGCTCTAGTGGGCTGATATGGATTATAGTACGGGGTCACGGTGGACTAAGGGCGTGAATATGGTTATTGGCCCATAGTTATTACGGTAATTTAGTCAGAGCTCTAATATTTATGATAACTTAACATATAGAATAAATTCTAATTATAAGTCGGTGGTTATTTATGATATTATGGTTTGAATAGGAGACGGGAACCCTATATTTGGAACACGTCTCTTGTCTAAATAAAGAGGACACACGCCTTACTTTTTTCTCTAAGTTGATTTATATCCTACTTTTTGAGCTCTCGCATATCATTATTAAAAAAGGGTCTGACTTAAGTATCGGAGGGCCTACGCCGGGGCTGTTCGCCTTGGGTTTTGTTTGTAGGTAGATCAGGTCGTCAAGAGTCTTCTGGAGGTCGATCAGGTCGGCAAGTAGGAATTCCTTTTCTTGGTGAACCAATCTTTTTGGTCGCATTAATGGTAACTGTAATTCCTACATTTAGTATGACTACAAAGACACTTCAATTTTCTCACATCCTTCATTGCATGATGCATGAGTGAAAATTGAATGAAAATCTCCACCCCTCTACGAACGCGTTGGACAGGTAACTCTTTGTTGATATGTCTTGAATCTCTCGCTTCGACGAGTTGTACGGGGGTCTCGCTGCCCGGTCAGCGAGTCGGGAGGGTCAAGGGGGGGCGAAGTCCCCCTTTGCCTGGGGGTTCGGGGGGTCGGAGTCGCCCCCAACCCAAACGGTATGCAGTTTTGGGCCTTAAGACCAATTTGGTGTATTCTCTCAATACTATAAATATGGTCTTTGAGATCAGAAATCTGTAACCCTAATCAGTTAATAAAATCCGTTCTTCTCTCTGCCCGTGGACGTAGCCAATTTGGTGAACCACGTAAATCTATGTCTTCTTTACATTTTTCTGTTTATTACCTTATAACCCTATTCATTCATAACACTCTCAACCTCTGTTTGTACATCCAACTACGGTTAGAATTCATCCTATGATATCCTAATTATAATTAATTAATATAAATGATTGAATTATAGATAATTGAGGATATGAGGGTGCTTATAGAAAATGATTGAATTTTTGGTAAGGTCCCTATCCCATTCAAGAATGTGATCTTCATTAATAAAATTATCTTAATATGTATTACGAGGATCTAGGATTTCTTGACATCACCTCCCTTTAGTTCTCTAAGTACACATATATTGCAGTGTACCCGAGAACAAATGAGAGATAAAAATTAAAATTTAAAAGTCCACAAATACTAAGATAATCAAATTACAATCACATTTTCAAACTGACCAAATAAGTGGACAATTCATAATTTAGTATCAAACTCTCTATTTGATACTAAACCTCATACGAATATAAGGTAAAGTGTTTGAGTGTAGAAAGAAAGAATATAATCGATCAATCGGTATATTTTTAAAATCCATTATTGGAGGGATGAAACCTCCTGGCTGGCAGCGTACACCACGTCATCACCGATATATGACATGAATATATTATTCACAAATCATATCGTATATATTAAACACAATATTCACATGTCGATCACCACGACATTTCAAACTCCCACACCACGCACATTTTATATACACCAAGTTATCATTGACGTTTACATCAACTAATCACAATATGTATATATTATTCACAAATCATATCATATATATTAAACACAATATTTACATGCCGATCATCATGACATTTCAAAATTATCTCGATACTAAAACAAATCGTAAAATTTAGCAACAACTACTTTGGTCGATAAATTCGGTCGGTAAACAATATTTTTATCCTTCTAATACTCTCGGTACCATATCCATTGCATTGCATGAATATTGACTAGTTATTAGTAAAAGTATTGTTAATAAATTATACCGACCAATACCCACATATCAACAATAATTTTTTAATTTACCGTTACGAATATTTATTAACAATCATTTTATCGACAAATTTTTTATTTATATTTGATAGTTTTCTTAACATTACCGAGTTTTGTTCTTTTTTTGTTTTTTTTTTTTCCTTATATTGTGCCGTGTAATAGAAAATCCCAACCCAATTTCTACGCGGTTTTGAGTATATGTACTTACAAAGTTCTACCGATATAGTATATAGATATGATCCAAACACCACTCATTGCCACCCCTAGTAGTAACTGTTCTAGGGCACAGGGGCAAAACGGCAAATACAAGATGACAAAGCTTGAAATCGAAAGTTGAAAAAAACATTTTATTTGATTATAAGCGTCAAAAACTTGTAATAATTGTCCTCAAATGAAAATGAAGCATGCATGATGCTTATGGCGCTGATAAGTGAGGTACAGAAGCTTCGTAATCTTGCACATTAGATCTAAAGCGTTGAAAATGAATCAAGTGGCTCACAATTTTATTTTCTAATTAATTAATTGATCCCCATATCATCATACCTACTGTCAATGTCAGGTTTCCGCTTTTTAATACTATTTATCATTTATTCCATATTATTACTTTAGGCTAATACCAGTAAATTACCCTAAAGGCCTAAAACCTTAATTGTATATACGGGTATATCTCTTTCTACGACTATCTTACCTTATTAATTACCACCATTATATGAAATTGCAAAATTAAGAAAATTGACTTTCAACGCTTAGAGTGACATGCTTGTCACCCATTTTCATTACGGACCAATCAAAACCCTTGAACCCACACAACACATTAAGTAGAAGCTGTGAGATTAGCAAGAAAAAAAAAAGTCCAAGCTCACATGAAGAAATTTATATATGACACAGCCCCAAACTTCCCAAGCCAAATTTTACACACTATAAAATTACACAGAGAGCCAGAAGGGGAAAAACACACTAGTTTTTCATTCTAAAATGTCAACCAGCAAGAAAAAGTACATTCTGAACACAGTGAGCGTGAGCTTGGGCTGCAGCGGCGGCTGCCGGCGGCCCAAACTCTCCGCCGTGTTCAACCCTCAGCCGAGGCGTCACCGCCCGCCGTCCGCCCTCCGCCACCGCCACTCCTCCTCCAGCTCCTGGGAAACCACCACCACCAACTTCTCCTCCGCCGTCGACACGCCGCCGCAGGCCTCGTCGGACACGGACTCCGACGTCAGGAGCCTCCGGGCCGTACAGGGGTTCGGCCGGATCGGCGGCGCCAGCGTGGCGGTGGAGAAGGACTCCGACGACCCTTACCTGGATTTCCGGCAGTCGATGCTGCAGATGATCCTGGAGAAGGAGATTTACGCAAAGGACGATCTCAAAGAGCTGCTCAATTGCTTCCTGCAGCTCAACGCGCCGTATTATCACGGGACTATTGTTAGAGCTTTCACGGAGATCTGGAATGGGGTGTACTCGGGCCGGGCCGGGTCGCCGAACATGCATGGGATGTGGGCGTCACGTGACTTCTAGGTGTTTGCACATGCGTTGAGGGGGAAAAAGGAGGGATCTGACCGCTTTATCTGCAAGTGCAATTAAAGATAACTGGCTAGGGAAATGGGTTAGGGACTCGGGTATGGATTATCGAAACCCGAATAGTTAATGGGTTTTGATTTATTTTTTTTTATGTCCTAAGTTTATATAATAGGAAACAAGGATTCGATTTTCACAGACTTTTTGACATACATCAAATGAAGCACAGGAAATGTATATCGTTTCATGGGATTGTCAAAAATTCTGTGAAAATTGTAATGTTGTAGTGATTATATAGTATGACTACTACTTAGAAAGTGCAGTTTTTCTTTTTTTCGCTATTTTACTGAATATGTGGAATTTTATGCAAGGCGTTTGTGTTTTTCTTTTATTGGAAAACGTTACATTGTTTTATGAGATTGTACTGAGTTTTGCATTTCGATACATTTCTTGTGCGGTCCATTTGCTAGTGCATTCTATTTCGGGGCAAATTGAAGATTTTTATTTTTATTCCATTATATTTGTTCAAAACAAGCTCATTCAAATTTGCACGTGATTCTATATTTTTCTTAATCAATTTGTTATAATTATGTAATAAGCTCTGTCGAGACAAAAACATGTCCTCTTATGTTTTTGGAACGTAACCAATATAAAGACGGAATATGAAAATTTATAATATGCAACTTCAAAATTGCAAATCACTATAGTGCTTTGGTATTGCGTTATTCCAAGTCAAGGGGGTAACTTTACAAAAGTTATAATAAATTTTATACACATTATTAAATTTTATAGTCACAATCCGTCAATTTGGTCACACAAGTGTTTGCTAATTTTATAGATTGTCCTGTCAAACAATTTAATATAATTGTTCGCCATTTATGAAATTGTAATGTTTTTATTTGCATTTTTCATAATTATAAATTTATTATATATATTTAACCCTGAATCGCAATCAAGACATTATCATTAATAATATTTTAAACAATCCCTTAAAGAAATTGTCCTTCAAAACTTGCATTCAACTATATTTTATTATATAAAATAATTGTATACAAGAAGAGCAACCACAATATAAACTTTTTCTAGAACACTTTCATGTTGCAAAACCTTGATAAAATTAGTATTTTTCGCGTCAGTAAAGCGTTAATTTAGATCCCACATATGGTATGGGTGGGATTTGAACCACGACCTCTTGTAAATAGAGGAGGTGTTACCATTTCAAAAATCAATTACATGTGAAAGTTTATATAATTTTAATATATATATTAGATATGTAAATTAAGTTACAAATTATAATTATAATTAATTATATTATATTTATAAATATAGATTATATTTATGAATAATGATATTATAAATACATAATACTATTATATATATATATATATATATATATATATATATATATATATATATAATTATTTATAAATAATTATAAATATATATTATTCAAAATATATATTGTTAATTTTAAATATATTATTATTTTCATATATTATTAATTATAAATATATAATATTATTTATAAATATATAAATATATAATAATTATATTATATTTATAATTGTGGATTATATTTATGAATAATGGTATTATAAATATATATTATTCATAAATACATAAATATATATTAAATTTATAATTAATAATTAATTATGTATATTATATTTTATTTATAAATGATTAATGTAATTACTTATTTCATTTTATAAATAATCAACAATTATTATATTATTTTAAAATGTATTATAATTATAATATTATAAAATATATTTTAATTAATTGCTGACGGCCTGTTGCCCGTCAGCATTATATATATATTTTTTAATATTACTGACGAGTATAGGCCGTCAGCATAGTGACCCGTCAGTATATGCTGACAGCTTGTTGTCCGTCAGCATACCCCGGTTTTTTTGTAGTGTATGGAGGGGTTAGGCAAGACGTCTTTCCACACAAATTAGAGTTTCCATGTAGTGCACCTTGGTGCATTATGCATTGTGCATCGGATTCTGCTATACATATTATCACACGTAAGTCTTCTCCTTCCCAAATCACACATTACTCATCTCATTTTCTATTTATTTGGTTTTAAAAATATCACTAATTCCTCTCGCTCTAAAAAAATTTAACCTCGACGGTGTTAGAAAATGGAGAACATATAAAATAATACTAAACTCACAAATATAGAAGTGGAGGAATAAAACTTGATAATATATTTGATACTTTTTCCCACTCTTACAAATGACTCCAAGACTTGGAGTATTTATACATGAATGACAAACATCCTTCATCTTCATGTAAATAAATATGATAAATCAAGAGACTCAAACTAATTAACTCTATCTAATTAATTAGGATCAACCAAGAGACTATGCCCAATTAAATTAGAATATGGACCAACAAAAAATATTAAAAGAAAAGAAACTCTTCAAATCCATGCAATGAATTTGGTTTATTATTTTCAACACCCTCTCTTAAACTAAATTCATGACTCCAAGTGAAAAACGTAATTTATTGAAAATGTCGAACTTCAAAGCTTTCGTGAAGATATCCGCAACTTGGTCTTGTGACTTCACGTATTCAAGTCTCACTTCATCCTTTGATACGTACTCACGAATAAAATGATACCTCGTATCAATATGCTTACTTCTATCATGAAGCACCGGATTTTTTGCCAACGCAATAGCCGATTTATTATCAACATAAATCTCCGTAGGATTCTCTTGTGGCAAATTTAAATTCTTCAACAACCTTCTCAACCAAATAGCATGGCAAACACATGAAGTCGCCGCAACATACTCCGCCTCACACGTAGAAAGTGTCACTATAGGTTGTTTCTTCGAATTCCAAGTAAATGCGGAATCTCCCATAAAGAAAACAAATCCGGTCGTACTTTTACGACTATCAACATCACCGGCCCAATCACTATCGCAATACCCAACAAGCTCAAAAATGTGAGATGAATCTTGGCATTGAGGTGAAGCAAAGAGATGATGGAATATTCATTTCTCAAGAAACTTATGCGAA
>BMAC01000786.1:0-17512 GCA_014905375.1 Phtheirospermum japonicum | reverse complement strand
AAAAGCAAACAAGTGATTGTTTATGATCCTGAATACAACTCATTTTTTTCCAAAAAAATTTCCCATCATTTATTTCTCCTCTCTTTCTCATCTATATATTATCATTAACTTCTCACCATACAAATTCTTTATTTATTTTTTTCTCTCTCTCATCTCTCCACTATCATAAAATTCACACCACACGTGGGTCAATTTAAATTTTTTTTACCAAATAAATTTATATTCAACCATTTACCAAAAAACACATAAATTATATATAATTATTATCTCAATTAAAAAGATTTAATCTAACTAATTTTTATTTTCACTGTTCTCTATTGAAACTAAACAGAAAAAAAGAAAAAATCAGTCGCTCCCTAAACCTTAAGAAGAAAAATGAATGTAATTTCCACTCTAGAAGTTGAAAATCTTGTTTCTTTCTTTCTTTTTAATTTATAATTTATAGCACACTCTCCCTAAGGCAATGATACAACACCCTGGGTATATTGGATAAGTGATTCTATACCCACCGATAATATTAATGAATAACTTCAACTTCATTTACATCACAGTTCGAAACATGTTCGAGAGAATTCAATAAACTCTTCAGTAATTTGACTATGTATTTTCTAAACAGGATAGAACAGTAGTTTCAAAAGTTCCAGAATTGACTTGTTTTACCTACAATGCTGATCTCTTAAATAGTCATCAATGTCAAAAATCATAAAGATGGGAGAAGAAAAACTGTTAATGTAGTCTTATGACCAATCATTTTTCAAAAATCATGATATTAGTCTTTCTTTTTCCTTTTGGAAAAATCAGACTCTTTTAGTCATTTTGATGAAAATATGCCAATCTTACAACCTTGTATATATGATGAGTAATCCAAATTTAATTTAATTAAAAAAAAGGTAAATTGGTTGGAGCAACACTCTTGTTAGGCTGGATTAACGGATCATTCGTTAAATCAGAATTTTATATTAATACATTATAGTGGAAAGATCAATACATTATAATAGAAAATGAATACATTATAATAAAAAATCAATACATCATAGTACAAAAATCAATAAATTATAGCACGGGTCAAAGATTTAAAAACTAATACTATCGAGTATAAAAACCAATACATCACAGTACAAAAACTAATATATTATAGTATCGGGTCAGATGGCGTAACCGGTCATAACTCGTTAATCTGGCCTAATACAAGTATTTGCCAATTGGTTGAGACATGTTTCTCGACTCCAAGAAATTTGTTGTTCCCAAGAAATGAAGAGCAATTGCAAACGGACAATTCAACACAAAATAGATTTTTATTTCCCAGAAATAGCTATGAAATATATTTTTCTATATCAAAATCCGCAAGCTAAAAATAATCTTAAAAAAACATAAATAGAAATACAATTTGCAAATCTAAAATGCCACATGCATAATGGAAAAGTAATATACTCCCCTTTCAAGAAATATAAATATCATACTCTATCCGTCCAGTTTTATTTATTGCAATTTAAAAAAAATTATATCTTATTCTATTTATCACATTTTACATTTTTAAAAGAAAATTATTGTTATTTTTTATTTTATCAATAAGAATTAAATATCACTTTACTAGTTTTACATTTACCTTTATTATTTCACACATTTAGTTGTTCTAAACAAAAGAATATTATGCTCATTTGATAATTATAATTATAACATCAATTATTTTTATTATTTTTTTTTTATAAAATGATCAATTGCGACAAATAGAATAAAACGGAGGAAGTATAAGTTTTTTTATTTTCTTATCTCTCTCTTGAAAGTGCAAATATGTGCGTTAGGTTTTTTCATGCCTAGGATGAGTCCTATTTTGTCGAGGAGGGTGAATATTACTCCCCTATTTTTTTTGCCAAAAAATGAAACACACAAATTAAGTGGTCTGCCGTCTTCTATATAATAATGTAAAATCTTATTAAGTATATATTCCTGCTTCTCGTTTGGAAAGAGTATATCATGGAACCAGGTGCACCCTATAATTTAATTACCATCGTATATAATTGACATATACCATCACATATGACTGGTACATATCATCACATATAACTGATACATATCATCACAAATAATTGAAATTCTAAATTTAGAATTTAAAATCCTAAAACTAAAAAAATAAACCTAAAATAAAAAATTAAACTCTAAAAATGGAAACTAATCCCTAAAATGAAAAACTAAATCCTGAAATTGAATATTAAACTATAAATTCTAAATTTCTATCATATATATTATCACATATAACTGACATATATCATGACATATAACTAACACATATCATCACATATAACTGGTAGAATGATAGATTTTTGCCGGGACCATAAAATAGAAAATTAAATTAAAAAAAAAAATTAAACCTTAAAATGAAATATTAAACCCTAAAAATGGAAAACTAAACGCTAAAATATAAAACTAAACCCGAAAAGTAAACCCTAAGCTCTAAGTTTTTGTTATATATCATCACGTATAAATACCATATATATATCATCACGTATAACTGTCATATATCATCACGTAATACAAGAGCACCGAGCAAAGTGCACCCAGGTGCACTTAATAAATTGTCCTCGTTTGCAAAGTAAATAACTTTGATATTATTGCTGTTTATATGTCATCCAAACTTAGTATCTATCTAATTTGATATTTTATTATATTTTACTTAATTATTAATTTCTTTTATTATATTTCCGCCAAATTTAATATTTATTTATTATATATTACTTAATTCAATATTATCCTGATACAAAAATATAAATAAATCATATATAATTAGGAGAAGAAAAATTTAAATTAGTTATCACAATTAAATAATATATTACATGTAAGGTAACTTAATCACAATTTTATAAATAAATTATATTTATAATAAAGTTTAAATAAATTTTATTTTAATTTTTTAAATATTCTAAATAAGTGAAGTAAGCTTTATTTTAAGATAATCTAAGTACTTAACTATATATTATCAACAAACTCAATCTAAACATATAAATATTATACTATATAATGATTATTAATAAATATTGATTAGATAGCGATACAATGTGATAATATGATATATTCTGAATCTTTATAATTATGTAAATAAAATTAGTAATAAATTTAATATAAATATTAAAATATAAGATTATATAATAATAATTAATGAATAGTGATTAGACACTGATATGAGCATGGATTTATATACCATATTTTATGTTTTTTTAGAATTACTTCGTGATTTTAAATTTAAAAATCTAAACTAATCAAAAATAAGCTTTATATTTTAAATTAATATTTTGATAAATTTTATGTAATTCATGCATTAAATAAATAAGTGTATGTGTGCGCTCTTGCGTGCAAACACATGTACGACATTATGTTTCTCAAATATAGTTGTGAGTTAAGAAAAATAAGTCCATTCGCCATGTTTATTTGTGGGATTTTAAGTATCAAGAGGGAAGTAATTCTAACTATAATACAAATTAAATATGAGCACTTTTTTTAAATATAAAAAAAACATTTATTATGAATACACTCATTTTGAGAAAAAGTATATATATAAATAATATAATATACAAGGAAGATTTGCAAAATTTGAAATGAACTTGTGTGTTACAGTTATGTGTGTATTTTCTTTGTGTTTACTAAGTATTGAAAATTATTTTTTCCATATAGCATTTTATTAATTATATCATTGATATATATATTAATAATAATAAGGAGGGTAGTGTCAACAAAATAGAAATCGCTTGGGATTGAATGCAATTGTAATTATTGCAGGTGATGTGATGTATGGCTGCCTCAGTATATATGTAATTATAGCTCATGATGCAACATTTGGTTGCTCATTTAGTTATTTCTGGCAATCTCAATTTACAAGTCAACTCTTTGCTTGGAAAAGCGATTGCAATCGAGCACTCTTTGCAGTTTGCAGGGACAATAACTCCACTCTACTCTCAATTGCCAAGCCGCGTAGAGATTTTAATTTTGAGTAATTAATTGATTATGCAGATACTGGACGAATGGAAAAAGATGATAGATCTTTTTTCGGTTTTTCCAATAGTACAAACTAATGATGCAACACGACTTAACTTGATCGAACTTTGTCTTGTTTCTTATCATAATTTTTTTTAAAATTTTTTTGTTGAGGCCATTTGACCTGTGAATCTATGTGAGCTATACATAATTCATAGAGTGAGGTTACACACAGGGAGGCTTTTACGGAATTGTCGAGAGAATTTTAATAAATTGTCATTCTTGTCCTTAATGAAAATAATGCTTTTATTTAAAATGAAAAACTCCTATTAAAGCTCCAATTTACACTTCTCCCCTTATAATTTTTTAATTTTATTTATTTAATTATTTATTATATATATATTATCTTATTTTATTATTATTATTATTTTGAAGTTGTATCATCTTTAAAATGGAAATAGTCAATTACGACCATATCAGGTCCATCATACTTTCGTAAATTAAAATATCTCTATAATCTTCATACCTTTTTTTGACCAAGTCAGTTACGGGTGAGATGAGTTGTGACGCCACCAGCTGGAAAATCACCGCCCCTAACTCGTTTTACAGACGGTTCTGCTCCGTCTAACTTCCTTTCGAGGAAGTTGAGCTACAAGTTATCCAACTCCTTCAGAAACCGATCAACACAGCCTTTATTCGTTTCCTACTCCAGGCATATGAGATGCTTTGATTATGGAGATAAATTAAATATACAGAATCATATATAAGTGAAAGCAAAAGCCTTTATTTTATTAAGAACTTAAAAGAAAAATTTATTACATCATTAGTAATCTCCTTTTGGGAGGAGATAACCGTTTAGCCTCTCATGGAGAAGGCTTGCACTCGTAAACATATAAACTTATTAATACTGACGATTATAATTTTTTATTTATTTCTCTCTCTCTCTAGACTCTAATTTTTTATTATGAGAAAATAGAAGAGAATTTTCGATGTCCCCCACTTCCTCAAATGCTCTCTCTTTATAGATCAGATTTCCGGATTCCAAATCCGGATTTCAAAGCCTGTTGATAAAAGATGTGTCTTTTATTTACATCTTTCTTCTATTATTGTAGGTTAGTGAGTTTTGTGTCCACCGTCCTCCTTTATTGCTGGTCCCTCATAACTCAGTCATCTTGTGTTGTCGAGAATACTTTTACATGGTGCGTGGTCCCCGCGCTTTTTTGAAACCAGCTGGTCTCTTGGCCTTCCCAGCTGTATTCTCTTGTCGGTCCGGTTTAGGCCGAAAACCTTTTCCGAACTCGGGCTCTTTCTACTCCAAGCATGCCTGACAGATCCGGTCAATCTATCGTCCGACATGCGCCATGTTGCAAAATTTCTAGTATGTTTCTTTGCTTACCGGAATCTTGTTTTCTCAGAGAACTCCTCTCTTTGTTTCGAAAAGAGTTTGTGCAAAGTTCGTAGTAGCTCCTGTCATAGAATTCAGAAGGAATGATCAATTTGCTGAATATTGAAAGAGCTTAAATGGGTATTTGACTTTGTCCATTTACGTTAGACAAACCCATAGTCCCCATGATCGTCTTGTAGAGGCAACATCTTCTAAAATTGCTCCTACTATTACTGGCGCGTCCTCCAGTGAGGCAGTCTTGATATATCTTAAAGCGTTCTCATCCGATCTCCTTAGCTTGATGAAATGAAAAGCTTCATTGAAGCCCTTCTTTGCTGGCTCAAGAGCTGCACTGATAAAATACAGCTCCAAAATGTCTCCTCTGGCCAAATGTGGATTATTGGCCAAAGTCTCGTGAACTGCTTCCCCGATCCACTTTGGTAATTTGGAGATTTTGGGAAAGCCTGGCGCAATGGTATAGACTGAAGTTAAGGCTCCAAAATTATACCACTCTTGTACTTCGTTTGGATGGCTTCCAATTTTCATCCAAACTCGCGGATATTTTCCAGAGATATCAACTATTGTTTTGTCAGGGTTGATACCTCTTCTTGTGGCTAACTTCTCCCACTGCTTTTGGTAAACCTGCATCGGATAAATTTTTATCTCGTCATTTTGAACCTTAGAGTTACCTATTTTTGGCCTAAGGTTCAACTCTCCCTCTTTAACCCCAGAGGTGGTGGGTTGACTTGAGTCCTCCGATTGTGAAATCGGGATATCAACATTCGTTGCAGCTTGTACATCCTCGGGGAATGCATCATCTACAACACTCGTGATTATGGAATTTGAATGAATAACCTCCGGGTTAGAGACCCGTTCTCGAAGTACCCCTTTCTGCACCGTTGGCGATGCGTCCTGGAGGAGAGGCCTTCGCAAAGCTGAGAACAGTTGACACTGTGCTAGCTGGCATGCTAGTATTTGATCAGAAACAGATTCCCGATCAGCTTGTTGAAGTCGTCCTGCGACCTCTGCATTGAGACATAGCGTCCAAATCCTCGTTCAAGGATCTCGAGGTTTTCCTTGAGATGCCTTAGCCTTTTGAGGGTATCATCAGCAACGTGTCCCTCCATCTCGAGTTAAAAAACCTGCAAGAATATTTTCATGAGATTTTATAATAACAATATCAAAATCATAATATTGACATTCGTCTTGCCATATAAGTAGTCTAGCCTTTTCAGGTTTGGATTCAATTTTATTTTTCAAAAAGGCTTTTACGCTCGAGTTATCAATTTTAAGGTGAATTTCTTTGAGAGTAGAAATAATGGCCATTTTTTAAACGCCTTTCTGACTGTGAAAAACTCCTTGTTGATATGCCATCAATTTGCCTC
This sequence comes from Phtheirospermum japonicum, assembly GCA_014905375.1. Taxonomy (NCBI): domain Eukaryota; kingdom Viridiplantae; phylum Streptophyta; class Magnoliopsida; order Lamiales; family Orobanchaceae; genus Phtheirospermum; species Phtheirospermum japonicum. Next base: position 10,777 of record BMAC01000786.1, on the reverse strand, counting down.
ACTATTCGAAAATAGCCCGCTGCAATATCTACATGGCACTTCTCCTTTGGGCGTTAGTTTCGTAAGACAGTTGCCCACCAATAATCACTGACATCCGTATAAAGAACCAGCTCATCCTCGTCATTTGGGATTGCTAGCTTGGGAAGTTATTTGCAAACTTCTTTAAGCTGTTTAATTCCCTCATGGTGTTCCCATTTAAGATTGGTATCCTTTTTTAGTAGGGAACTGACCACCTTCCTGTAATGTGCCAGGTTATTTAAGAACATCCCGGCGAATTCGACAACTCATAGGAAACTTTGAAGTTGTTTCTTATCCTTGAGTGTATTTGGAAATTCTTGTATCTTTTCTACAATATGATTCTGTAGAATGATTCCAGACTCGTCGATCTCTATCCCAAGGAACTCGATATTTCTTGTAGTAATTAATGCCTTCTTTTTTGAAAGCACTAATCCTTCCTTGTGGCAAACATCTGAGAAGATCTCCAAATGTTTTAGATGATCCTTCATGTTCTTTGATGCGATGAGTATATCATCAATGTATACGAACATGAAGCTGAAATAATCTTTAAAGAGATTATCCATCTTCCTTTGGTATATCTGGGGTGCATTTTCTAGACCCATTGGCATAACGTTCCAGATATAATGTCCTTGCGGTGTGGAGAAGGCCGTGAACTTCTTGATTCCTTCTTCCATCTTAATCTGGTAGAATCCAAATTTGCAATCTAACTTGGAGAACTCTTTAGCATTCTTAATGAAATTTACCAAATGTTCTCTGCTTGGGATATAGTATCCATCGAATTCCAAGATGTTATTGATTCCTTTGTAATTAATTACCAATCTTGGTTTTCCTCTTTTTATTTCTCCATGGTTGCGAACCAAGAACCCTGGGCTGCTGTATGGATAGACGCCTGCTTCAATCAACTTAAGGTCCATGTGTTCATTAAGTATTTGTTGCATATCCTTTCGATCTTCCTGATTCATTAGGATAGGCTTATATCTGACAAACTCATTTTCTTTTCCGGTTTTCACCTTCAAAGATGCTTTGAGCTCATTCTTGTCCCACCATGATAGAGGATCCTTCATTGAAATTCTTTTGAATTTTTCTTTTGATATTCTCCAGTGAAGTCTGTTCTTCCACAGTGGTGTCTGGTTGTGCACTTGTGTCTAGGCTGGCTTTGAGGAGTTTAATCGTTTGTGATTTAATCTTCTCTTCCTTTCGGCCACCTAGGCTTTCATTTCGTAGTTGGAGAATTGCTTCTCCATACCTTCTTTGATCTTTCATTTTTGGGTGTCGAAGTTTTTCTTCATCACCACGCTTGCTGCGAAAATTGATTGACATCTTTCTGTGGAATGCCTCTCTTAATCGTTGGACTATATTCTTATGATCACAAAGGGTTGTGAAAATAAGTCTTATAGTCTCATTTTCTTGTGTAAATCTTTTGAATGTCTGTAGGAAATTATATCCTAACAGAATATCCGCTCCCGTGTCATGGAAATAGATTGGTGGATTTTGACTTTGTACCACGGGGTACCGTTTGCTCCTCCAATCATCATTTCCGCTTGCTAGATTCCTCTTTTAAGGACTAGGATTCTTTATAGAAGCCTCTTCCCGCTACTGGAGATAATTCTTCTTCCATCTCTTTAGGGAACACTTCTGGTTTAGCCGTGCAGATTCCTGCGCCTGAATCAATGTAGGCCACAAAATATTCCGCACGATATCTTGAATATATCATTCCAACGGGAATGTATATGGAGAATGGGCTGGTGCTCATTTAATTCTGTATCTTTTATCACCCACCGTAAACTCCATTCCATCTCTTAATCTTTCCCAAGGTTTATGATCCTCGAGAAATTCTATCCCTATAGTTAGTTGCTCTGCGATTCTTCCTGCACTTCCTTCAATGATTGTTTAAATTTCTCCAATCTCGAGGACTCCTTGATATCTTCCCAGAGAAGGTTGTTGCAAGTGATACAATGCATCACAAGGGAAGATGTTATCCTTTTGAGTGATGTCAAATATTACTTCTACACCTCTCCATCCTTCTGGGCACTTCAACTCCCCATTAGTTTGGAATACTTCGGGAGCTCGAGTGCTTTGGATGATTCTTGGACCTTCCCATTGAGGTCCACTGATCATTCTGTCTTGTTGGAAAGACATTCTCCTTGGTTCGATCATGAGGCACTTACTTTTATCAAGAACCGGTCGATCCTGATTTCTCATATCAATCTCTCTTATTGTTAGAGATTGCATGATCTCTGGTAGGACTGCCTTCGCTACGTCTTCGAAGATCCTTGGTATTTCTATGAACTCTTTTTTTGGGAATACGTCCGAATGATGAGTATTCGAGAGTGCATAAGAAATCTTGTAGTGATTGAGTAGGGTCTTTTTCCATCCGTCATCAGGTCTGGTTTCTTGAAATCTTGATGAAGGGTGAGAACTCTACTAAAATCTCGATCTGCCGAATTATACGCGATCCTCGGGTAGACATTGAATGTTAGTTTTCCTGTGTATAAGTTTCCAGTGATTGCTCCCAGACAAGAATCTTTGAGATTTGAGATTCTTTTATCAAAGAGAGCTAGATTCAATGGGGAATCAACTCCTTCTTTAAAAGTTGATTTTATAATCACTCGAATGGCTCCAATGTGGATCCACGAAAGTGTATTTGCCATTTCTCTCTTGAGTGTGCTTTTAATCTCCTGGATCTCTCGGTAGGGGATTAGTTGCATCTCGATCTGGTTTCTCGTGTATTCCGTTGGTATCGTGAATTCTCCCGTGGAAACTCTATGGATAATTTGGTGTTTTCGATTTCTACACCCAACTTATCCATCGCCTTTTCCATTGCTCCTATTGTAAATCCTTCATACATTTGGAGCTTTGGATCTTCTTTCATTATTCTCATAAGCATTTTATGAGAAATCATTGTATGTGAGAGGAATCCTGACATATCCTCCCTAACCACTTGTTGAAGAAATTCTTCTTCACTCTGATTCTGAATATGATTCACTTCCATCTTCAGAGTAGGTCTCTTCTTCATAGATGCTTTCATCTGAGGGGATATCCTCAAATTGATACACCTGTACCAGATTTTGGTAATAGACAGCTTCTTTGAACTCTTGAGTTGTCTCGAACTGTCTAACGCCTCTTCTTTGATTCTCCGAGCAATCAGTAGAAATATGCCCCTTGACTCCGCACGTCCAACAGTTGCAATCCTTAAAACTTTCATTAGCTCTGGTGTGAGCTCGCTTGAAAGTTCTCTTTGTTGGTGTCCTACTGGTCCTTCCTTAGATTGAGAACGAGCCTCGACTTCGACTTGGCCCCGTCCTTTGTCCTGATATATAGTTTCTGGCCTTTTATTTTGACCAGAATCTTCTTGGTTTCCATGGAAACCTTTTCTTGTAAGGGTGACTTTTTTCTTTCTTCAACTTATGTCTCCGTGGTTGACCTCCCACTACTGTTGGATATCATTCTCCGCACAACATAGAGGAACCGATTTGTTAATTCCTCTTAGTCTCTTGTAATTATTGTGAAGTGCTGCCTGGTGGCACCACTCTGCTAACTTGGATTTTTAGGAAAGACATCCTTCTAGCAACCGTATCTATGTCGGTCGCTGGCTTGTATTCTTGGATCAACATTTCTCTCCATGGACTTGGTATTTTTGCAAAGAAAAGTTGAGCTGCATCTCCATCATTCACCTTTGATTTCCATCATTATTCGGTGAATAGTTGGATATATTCGTCCACATGCAAATATCTTGTAACTCGAGGCAATAGCTTTGTCGATGTTTTTTTTTTCCTCTTCCATTACCTCGAAATATCCTGTGCCAATAAATTGGATTTTGAATAATTTAGCCATATTATCGATGATTCCTTTTAATGATTCTTCAGCTATTACTTCCCTCTTTATATCTGCTCCTGTTAAATTCCATGCGATCTTTACGGATCCTTCAAGACTCATTTCAAGGAGTAGAATGAACCCTTCCTTCTCTAGAACGAGAGTTCCAGCTGCAATTCGCATTGTAGTTGCCCAATCGTCTATTAGTATCTCTTGATTCTTAAAATCTGGAACGTCCAGATTTAACATTAACCCATATGGATGTATGAGATCAAGTTGAGACTTCCTGTATGGCGTGTTTAGAATATTGGTCCTTCGGGAACGTTGCCTAGTGCCTACTATGTATGTAGGATCTCCTTTTATGGTGAGATCCGCGACATGTGGCATTGATTCGTCTTGTACTGGTTCGTGTGAAGCCGTACTTCCGCCCTGATTAAAACTTGTTGGTGGATCACTTCTTGGTACCAAGGCCAAAGAATCTCATGAGTTCAATTTTAGATCCACAAGACCTAATCCGGTGAAGAATTCGATAAGTTCGTGTAAATCCTCCATGTTGATTCTTTCCATTACTTCTTGGGTTGTAATGGAATTCCCTTGATTATTGCCATCATCTTCTCCTCTTCCGTCGGTTATCTTATCACCTCAGTCGGTTTCCCTCTTTGGTGTAAAAGGGGTTCCGTTCCGAAAGTTATTCAACCGTCTTCCTCCGGATGTACTTGGTTTGACTTCAAGGCCCTTGACTCATCTTTGGACATTAATTAAGATATCTCGTGTTTCTTTTTAATGTTCAATCACCTCCTTCATCTTCACCTGGATCGGGTGGTCGATGTCTTGCATCATCCTTTGGATTTCTCTAAGGTTCTTAGAGGAATCGGATACCTCGTTGAAGTTAGATCTATTGATGGGATTCATGAGCTTCATCCCTATAGTACATGAGATCCGCCTTTAGCATCTGATTCAGCCAAAGGTAACTCAAATGATACGTCTTTTGTTTTTCGCATTTTCTCAAGGTTTTCCTGTCGACTCCTGCGAATCTTCTTTCAACATATTGGTTATCCCAATATGCTACTTTCTCTTTGTGATCAATCTCGTATATTTTCAGTATTTGGAAATATCGCCTGAAATGAATACATCTCGAACACTTGTTCGGATCTATTTTTAGAGATAAATCTCCTCCACAAAAGTTAATTACATGATTATAACAAATTATTTCTTATAAGTTCTTAATAAACTTAGGCTCTGATACCATTTTTTGGGGTGACACAACTTTCGTAAAATTTTGTAAAGAATTATATTAACTATTAATTTTAAAAGATATATCTTCACTCGTGGTATTGTTACACATACTTAGACCCTGGACTCCATTCAGAGGTATCATCATATTACGATAGGTCATGTCAGTTTCCAGCCGATAAACTTGGATATATCTTAAAATAAAATTTATTTTGGGAGTATAGTATAAATTTATAAAGTTTTCTGGGGTTCAAATGACATTTTTCCATTCTTTCTTCTTTTAAATGCTTTAAGGGCATAGGGGTAAAATTAAGTCCTTTCCCTGAGCCTTTTCCTGCATGTAGCTTTATTCTAATTCATAAGGACCTCACAGTAGGAGTCCCTGAAATTCATGATTTTCAAAATTAAATAAATAAATAATTAACCAATTAAGACTATTCGTAAGCAGTTATGTATTTCTATTCAGTCTGATTATATCTTAGTTCTCTCTTCTTGTCATTCTTAATTCCACAATACGTATTTGTCTTGATGCGATAGATAATAAATATGATTGGATTTTATCGGCGGAGAAATTATTAGTTAATAGTACACATGATTATTCAAGATATGTGTAATTATTATTATTATTTTTAAAATCAACTCCCAACTCACCAATAAAACTTATCTGTTAAATTCATTAATTTTTCAAACCATTATTTATATATTAAAATTAATTTATTAATATTTAATATATATATATCCTCCATTTTGTTAATAGTGTTAACTATTAATGCTGAGGTGTCGAAAGGAGAGTGTTCCGGGGCTGATGTGGACCAATAAAATTTCTCAAAAATGACGTGTCGGCATGTGGTTCATAGGGGGTCTATTTTGGGAGGAGGCCAAAATTCTGACCAGGTATAAATAACAACTTTTTTTTTTGTTAATATTGTTTGGTCCAATAATTAACCTCACCTCACACGCCATCTACGGACTCAGAACTAAAATCTGTAATAATTCTTTTTTCTTTTCTTCTCTTCAAAACAGATATCCACCCGTGTTTTATACCAAATTTTCTAAAAGTTGTGTTGTTGGATTATAAAAATAAGCTGGTAAGAATATTCAGATTCAATTCAGATCCTAACTTTTTTTTTGTTCTTCTTTTCAATTCTTCGATTTTTTGATTTTAGTATTCAATTCAATTTTTTGATTTAGATCTGAAAATATTCAGATTTAATTGAGAAACCAAGAATTAGATCCAGACTCAATTGAGAAACCGAAAATTAGATCCAGACTCAATTCTTCTGTAGATTCTGTAATTCTTTTTCAATTTTCAATTCTTCAATTTTTTTTGTTTTGTTCCTTTTATTTTATGTCGATCTCATTCAATTCACTACTTTTTTTATTTTCTATATTTTTCGCCTGCAGTTATTTTCTGTATTTTTCAATCTCATTCAATTCTTATCTTGGTAAAAATTCCAATATATTTGTTTTTAGGACATATATCTGCATATCGTTTTTTCCCCCAATATATTTACAACTTTCTTTTCCATTAATTCCATTAATTCTGCAGATTCTTTTTCCATTTTATCTTTTTTTCCCAGAACTGTCCAATATATTTGCAGAAACATGATGGAATGTTGCAGAAGAAAAGATCCATAATTGATAACAAAAATTGTTGCAGAAGAAAAGATCCAGAATTGATCACAAAAATTGTTTTCGATTTTCTTATTTATTTGTAATTATCGATCGATTTGTTCTATGCGTGAGGAGAGCGTCTAACTCATTATCCAAGCAATGTAAAATCATAGTAGAGTACTGTATAATTTTGTTTAATCATCGTAAAACGATTTTAGAAAATCTGTTTTTTGTATACGATAACTTTAGAATATATATACTCAATATTAGTCACAATATACCTATAAAATAGATTTTCAGAATATCAAAAAGAATATACTAATGTAGAAAAGTTCTTCTCCAAATATAATTTAATTAGGAAATGTGTTATATATTAATATAAGTTCTTCGGCCTATTATATAGGGCAAATTATTAGTTGGACCCGGGTGCACCTTATAAGGTGCACCCATTCTCACATATAAAAGTCAAATTACACATTTACATGCGCCCTTCTTCATTTTTTTTTCTGAGTGCTTCAATTTCACACGCGCTTCTCCATTTCTTTCCCCAATCTGAACAAAATTCGAATCGATTGCTTATGATAAACAATCGATCAGCGGCGAGTAATCCGAGTAATCCGATTGCTTTAGATAAACAATCTGCTTAACAATCATCAATTATCGGTGAATCGATTGCTACTGTACAAATTCTTTCAATTATAAATGGACTTGAATCTGTTACAAGTTCCAATCGACTCGAATCGGATTGAGGGTAAGTTATTTTTTGAAGTTGATTTATTTTCGTATTGAATTAGGTTTAAACTATTTCTATTTTTATTGCTGTAGCTCTTCCGATTTGTGTTTCTACTGCAATTATTCTGGTTTCTGGGAATGGTGCGAGTTCGAACAATGACGATAGTAGTTCTATTACAGGAGCAGGTATATGATTTCTCCTCTTACGATTCATGAAGGGAATATGTGATTATTTGTGATTTTGTATGTGATGATATCTGAAATTAGAGTGTGATGATATCGACAATTAGAACGTGATGATATCTGAATGTAGAATATGATGATATGTTAGTCTATAGGTGATGATATCTGAAAGTAGAATGTGATGATATCTGAATGTACAATGTGATTATACCTGAATGTAGAATGTGATTATAACTGAATGTAGAATGTGATGATATGTCAGTATGTATTTGATGCCATCTGAATGTAATATATGATGAGTTGTCTCAGTTTTATGTGATGCTATATGGTATTAATATGTGATTAATATTTGTATTATTCACATATTTTTGGTTTATTTTATTTTTTTGTATTATGTAGTGAATGATGATTGTCAGTCAGCTGAGAGAGCAATGCRTGATGATGATTTGGTTGGCATTATTGTGAATTCTATTGATGAGGCTTATAATTTGTATAATGATCATGCGTTTAGGGTTGGGTTTAAGGTTAGGAAGGGGAAGGATAGGAAGAGGGTTGATGGCTCAATTTCTATGAAAATGTTTCTTTGTTCTAAGGCTGGTCAGAAACAAGTAGGTCTTATACGAAATTAGATGTGAGAACAAGCTGTCCTTCTTTCATTCGGTTTGATATTGATCGTAGTGGTTTGTGGGTTGTTAATGCACATAAAAACGAGCATAACCATACATTATGTCCACCTACTTCAAGTCATCTTCTTCCATCCCATAGGAATATTTGTCCGACTCAACTTGCTTACCTTAAAGAATTAAAAAAAAGTGGTGTTGGTGTGGCCGATGGTGTTCGGGTTTTGAAAAACCAGTCCAGTGGTTCTCCTTTTTTAGGGTTTAGCGTTAGAGATGCATATAATGCATTAAGTAAATCAAATGCATTTGACGGTACAGATTCGAATTCTTTAATTCAAATTTTTAAAAATAGGCAAGCTAATGAGAAGGACTTTTCTTTTTTATTTTGAGGTTGATAATGAGTCTAGTCTTTGTAGTTTTTTTTGGAGAGATGGTCGTATGCGGCAGGATTATGGATTATTTGGTGATTTGTTGGTGCATGATACTACGTATCGCACTAACAAATACGATATGATTTGTGGTCCGTTTGTCGGCATGAACCATCATTGTAAAAATGTAATGTTTGGGTGTGGGTTCCTTATGAATGAGAGAATTCAGTCATTTGAGTGGTTATTTGGCGCTTTTTTGAGATCTATGGGCGGTAAGCACACTGTTACTATAATGACCGATCAATCTGCTGCCATGGCTGCTGCAATTTCGAAGATTTTTCTAATGTCACGACCTCGACTCTGTGTTTGGCATATTGGTGAAAATTCGAAGATAAATATCAGATCGCTAAGAAGTCAAAAAGGTTTCATAGACCTTTTCAATTATTTGCTGAAATACGTTGAAACAGAGGCTGAGTTCCAGTTTTACTGGGAAAAGTAAGTAAATTTTTTTCTATTTACCTTATCTGGTAATTTTTATTTATAATATATTGCAGCAATATGTGATGATATTTGGTCTTATTATATGATGATATGTGGTAGAATTATGTGATGATATATGTCAGCATTTTGTGATGATATTTGAAACAGATTCAGGTTTTTATGGTTTTCTTTTTTTTTCTAAAGTGAATTGTGATGATATGTGTATATATTGGGTGATGATATCTGTCTAAGTAATGTGATGATATATGAAGTACAATCTGTTTTTAGGGTTTTGCTTTTTTGGTAATGATATGTGGAAGTAAAGTGTGATGGTAACTATTAGTGTTGAGTGATGGAATGTGTCACTACTGTGTGATGGTATCTGAAACAGATTCAGGTTTTCAGAGTTTTCTTTTTTTCTAAAGTAAATTCTGATGATATTTTTATCAGCAATTTGTGATGATATGTGTATGTAGTTCGTGATGATATCTGTGTAAGTAATGTGATGATATGAGCAGTACAATCTGTTTTTAGGGTTTTTCTTTTTTGGTAATGATATGTGGAAGTAAAGTGTTATGGTAACTATGAGTGGTTAGTGATGCAATGTGTCATTTATGTGTGATGATATCTAAAACAGATTCATGATATTTTTGGTATAAAGTGTTTTAATATGTATTAGTAATGCTTGATTTTCTATTTTTTTTTCAGGATGCTTACAGATTATGGATGTCAGAACAATGGTTGGTTAAAAAAGCTTTATGATATACGAGCAAAATGGTGTCCTGCGTTTAACAAGGACTGGTTTTCAGGTGGCATTTTATCTTCTCAAAGAAGCGAGAGCACAAATCATGYTCTTACAAGGAAATTATCAAAGACGGATGGGCTTTGTGATTTCTACAACATGTTCATTGGARTTGTATCCGAGCGGAGGAGTAAAGAGAACGGAGATGACGTACGTTGCATGCTAGGTACACCATCTATGGCCTTAAATGATGTGAAATTACTTTTACACGCTAGAGATGTGTATAAAATTGAAGCTTTTTCTTTATTTGAAGATCAATATATGAAAGGGACTGCATGTCATCAATTGTTTTTCTCTATAGAAGGGTCCACTATGACATATCATGTATGGGTTGAGGGTAGGGATGTTATAAAAYATGCAGTGACTTTTAATGCTGCAGATTTGTCGGTATCTTGCACGTGCAAGTTATTTTTTGAGGTTAGTATTTTGTTTTGTCATTGTTTGCATGTAATGAATATACATTGTGTTTGTGCTATTCCGGAGAGATATGTTACAAAAAGATGGCGCAAGGGTATTGTTAGTGATCGTGTTTTAGATGATGTTCCTATATCTAATTCCTCGAGTAAATCGATGGCGGGCTCGTTATGGAGGATTCAAATGAATAGAAAGTTTCAGAAGTTGATTTTAGCGAGTGAAGACAATATTGAAGCTCGATCGAAGTGTGAAGAAGCTTTTGAAAGTGCTAAATTTAGTATTATACGTGAAGTCGGCCCAATTTATTTTGAAGACTGTGTTGATCCATCTTTGAGTTGTGTTATTCAAAATCCTCAAAATTGTCGTGAGAAAGGTAAGCGGAATAAAAGGGAGAAGAGTATACTTGAGAAGAAGTGCAACCAAGCAAAAGGAAAAAGAAATCGAGCGCAAATTGCCGAGTCACAAACTAAAAAGGCTGTAGAAAGTCTACAGGTATTTTT
>BMAC01000785.1:283463-300361 GCA_014905375.1 Phtheirospermum japonicum | reverse complement strand
GAATCTGTTCCATGAATATATATGTATCCAAGTCTCCATTCAAGAAGGCATTGTCAATGTCAATCTGTCTGACTGTCCATTTGTTGGTTGTGGCTATGGACAAAATTGTTCTGATGGTGGTTGGCTTAATAACCGGGCTGAATGTTTTAGTATAGTCTAACCCTGCCATTTGTGAAAAACCTCTTTCCACTAATCTTGCTTTGTGTCCGGCAACTGATCCATCAGCATTTCTTTTGATTTTGAAAACCCATTTGCAACTGACAAGTTTCTTGTCTGGAGGTATTTGAGAGATTGGGTAATTGCTCCAGGTCTTGTTTCTTTGCAAGGCACTGTATTCTCTTTCCATAGCTTCTTTCCATTTTAGCAGACTCAGAGCTTCTTGGTATGATTTTGGCTCGATGCTCTCAGTTAACACAGATGCATAAGTTCTTGGTTCTGAGATTCCAGCCTTTGATTTTATCACCATGTGATGTCCCCCTTCATTCTTGTGACCTGCAAAACCCTGATCAACCTGAATGGGATTGTTAGATTTGGAATACACATCCTGACATACAGGTAAATCAATAGTTATATGTCCTCCTGCAAGTACAGAATCAGTGGGAATTTCTATTGGTTGATGGTCAGAGGAATGAGTATGTTGGTGAATATATGAGGAGGCTGGTGAAGAGTAGTGTTGGGATGTAGGTGTATTGTGTTTTTAGGGTGAAGTATGTTCTGAGGGAGGATGGTTGGTGGATTTGGGGGGTAAGATGTTGAGTTTGTTGAGAGAGATTAGAGGGGAGATGTGGTCTGTGTTGTTGGTAAAGGGTAGAGGATCTTGTTTGGAATGGAAAGGAAACTTTGATTCATCAAAGATGACCTTGGTGATTATGAATATTTTGTTTGGTAACAGGACTTTGTAGCCTTTGAAACTAGTGTTATATCCAAGGAAAATAGATGGATTGCTTCTAAAATAGAGCTTGTGTTTATTTATAGGTCTGAGATGAGGAAAACATAAACATCCAAAAGTTTTCAGAGAGTTGTAATCTGGTTTCATGCCAGTGAGTGTTTCTGTATGAGTTTTGAAACCTAATAACTTGGTTGGCATTATGTTTATCAAAGAAACTGCAGATATAACTGCATCATCCTAATAGGACTGTGGGATACCTGAATGAGCTAATAATGAAAGGGTTGTTTCAAGAATGTGTCTATGCTTTCTTTCAGTTAGACCATTCTGTTGTGGAGTATAAGGAGATGATATTCTACGAGTGATTCCATATTTAGAGAAAAGGTTTGAGAGAGTTTTGTTCTGTTCCACCATCTGATTGAACAGCCTTGATTTTCCTATTGTATTGGTTTTCCACAAGGTTTTTGAAATGAACTAAAGCATTGTGAGTGTCAGATTTAAGATTGAGTAAATATAGCCAAGTATATCTACTTTTGTGATCTATGAAGCTTTCAAAATAATTATATCCATTATTGGATTTCACGGGTGATGGTCCCCATAAATCAGTGTGAATGAGATCAAGAATTTCATAATGATCAGAGACAGAAGAATTGTGAGGCAATTGATGACTTTTAGCTTGAAGACAAGAGGCACAGATGAAACTAGTCTTATTGTCATTGAAAGGAATATTAAAACTCAAAAGAGCTTTTCTGACAATTTCTAAAGAGGCATGCCCAAGTCTGCAATGCCACAAGTTCAGATCAAATTTATTTAGCTGACCAGAATATATTAGAGCTTGAAAAGACAAAGGGATGTTGATAGAGTGTGCATCAGGTTGTGTCTTATTTGGGTCTTGAACATGGCTAAGGTTGAATTTGTAAATGACATTTTCAACTGTCCCCTTGAGTAGAACCATTCTTGTGTCATGATCCTTCACCAAGCAAAAATAAGGGTGGAATTCAAAGAAGACTCTATTATCATTAGCAAACTGAGACACACTGATCAGGTTTTTTGTGATGTCAGGCACATGTAGCAGGTTTTTAAGACTGAAGGTATGATCATTCACAAGAGGACCTTTAACTAAAGAACTACTAGTATGTAAAATGTACAAACCTGATCCATTTCCCACGTGAAATTTCTCAGATCCTTGGTATTCATTAGCCATGCTCAAGTTGTTGAAGTCATAGGGCAAGTGATTAGTGGCTCCTGAATCAGGGAACCAAGAAGAGTCTGGATTGATCTCTGGAGAGTTGCTGACAACGTTTGCAGAATGCTTTCCATATTGGACAAAATGGTTGGTGTTTGAAAACTGAGACTGTTGGTTATGAGAATTACTGTTTCCTGGATTAAAGTTCATATACTGCCTATGAATACACTATCTGCTGTATGACCTGGAATGAAGAAAATCGGGCATCTAGGTTTCCAGACCTGGTTTCTTCCTCTTCCTCTGTCTCCAAACCTTGAGTTTCTTCCTCTGAAACCTCCCCTTCCTCTAGAGTTCTGACTGTAGCTTAGATTGTAACCTCCTCTTCTTGACTGGTCTTGAGTGATGGTGTTGGCACTTGGTGTGGATGCATCAAAGTTGAGCTGGGATATGGTCAAGCCTTCAATGTTCTCTAATTCGGCCTCAAAGCTCAGGAGCAAGGAGTGAACCTCCATTAGGGTATAGGGCTCCAATCTTGATGTGATGCTTACCATCACTGGATTATATTCAGTTGCTAATCAAGAAATTGTGCAGATAATCTGACTTTGCTCGGATATCTGTTCTCCTGCAGTTGCTAGCATATCACAACAAGTCTTAATCTTGTTCAAGTACTCTCTCATGTTCATAGCTCCCTTTTTAGTAGTCTAAAGCTGCAACTTATACTGCATGATTTTCGCTCTTGATTGGCTGGCAAAACTTATCTCTAAACACACCCATATTTATTTCAAAGAGATCGAGCCAACTATGGTCACAAGAAGACTTTCTGTGAGAGATGAAAGGAGCCAAGATGCTATGAGTTAATCTTGGCATTTCCAGAGTGCATATTCTGGACTTATGGTTGGAAAAATATTATCTTTGGTTATATATGTCGCAAGGCCATAGCCATTGATGGCAGATATGATATGTTGTTTACAGATGAGAAAATTAGACTCATTGAGCTTAATGCTAATGAGTTTGCTTTGAGGCTATATGATTGCATTTTGATTTGTAAATGAATGAGTAGAGTGAGAGGTAGGTGTCTGTGAAGAGGAAGCCATTTGCTTGTGCTAAATATGGAAAAGGAAAGAAAAATAAAATATACAGAGTCCAGGGATTAACCTGGAGCACTGATACCATGAAAGAATTTATTCTTTGCCATAATTGGACAGGAAAGAATATAAACTAGAGAACAAAGTGTTAATTATTTCAATATATTTTACAAATGATTTTACCTTCTTTATATAAAAGCTGTAGATCATTCTAGATACTCTATAAATCTGAATAACCCTAGATCTACTATTTAAGGGAATGAAGTGTACTATGCAGGTACAAAACGGCTCCTCGTCCAGCTGGTGTTTTGTCAATTTGTACAGCACACAATCCAAGTTTCAAGATGAGCCCATGAGTGTATGGGGAACCTTCCAGCTTGCACACTTTCCTGTATCCATCGTATCAGGTCGCAGGTTACCAGGTCACATAGTCAGCTAATCACTTGTGCTGGGGAGCTCGCCAGGTCGCACCCTGCCAGGTCGCATGGCGAGCTGATCACTTGTGCTGGGGAGCTCGCCAGGTCGCATAGTAAGCTTGTCAGGTCGCATGGGGTGTATCTGATTGTTAACATATACTATGTATAAACTAAGTATGCAGGCACACACGAATGATAAGCGGGCAGAAGCTGCAGATAATGCTCAGGTGTGAATAAATTATTTGTTATTTTAATTGCTTTGATTATTATTATATTTGTCTTATTTATAACAAACAAGGTGTCAACATTTTCACCAAGAACAAACCAGCTTGAAGCGTCAAGAGAATATGTCGAGTGTAGAGGTATATTATGTTAAAACATGGTATATCATTGTAATAGTAAATTGTATTCATTTTTGTGTGTCTACAAAGAATTACAGACCCTCTTTTTATAGGGAGAGAAATCATTTGTACAAGGAAGAAAATAATCATTAAACTAATTCAAGGGATCTTGATTGATTTTGTCTGTGCGATTGATTTGAATTGATTATCCTTTCCCTTTTCTTCCAACACTCCCCCTCAAGTTAACTGACGGGATATCCGATACTTAACTTGCCGAGAACTTCTGCAAAACCTTTGGATTTTATAGCTTTGGTCAAGATGTCAGCGAGCTGGTCTTCAGATCGTACAAATGTTAGTGTCACGATTCAACCCTAAATCTTCTCTTTGATAAAGTGTCTATCGACCTCGACATGTTTTGTTCTGTCATGTTGCACTGGATTCTAAGAGATATTGATGGGTGCCTTGTTGTCACAAAACATCTGGCATGTCTTTGCTGAATGAAGATCTAATTTCATCAATAATTTTCTTAACCAAAGAACTTCTGTTAAGACACTTTGATTCCTCTAAACTCTGCTTCGGCACTCGAGAGGTCCACTACTTTTTGCTTTTTGCTTCTCCAAGTGACAAGATTACCTCTAACAAAAGTAAAGTACCCAGTCGTAGATCTTATGTCTATTGGATTTCCAGCCCAGTCCGCATCTGTGTAGGCTTGTATCTCCAGGTGTCCAGTTTTTTTAAACAGCAGTGCATACCCAAAAGTTCCCTTTAGATACCTTATAATTCTTAGCGCATCTTCTAAGTGATCAGTTTGAGGTCGGTGCATAAACTGACTTACAATACCAACAGCATAGACAATATTTGGTCGGGTATGAGTAAGATAAATAAGTTTTCCTAAAAGTCGTTGATATCTCCCTCGATCTGCTAGCTTTGTCCCCCCCACAATTCGTAGCCCATGATTCACAGCAATGGGCGTATCTGCTGGTTTGCAATCTAGCATTCCCATCTCAGTTAGAAGATCTAGAGTATACTTCTTCTAGTTGGTGAAAATTCCCCTTTTGATCTGAGTACTTCGATCCCGAGGAAGTACTTTAAATTCCCCAAATCCTTCATCACAAACTCTTTAAATAGGTTTTATTTCAACTTCTTGATTTCTTCTGAGTCGTCACCTGTTATGATCATATCTTCAACATAAATAATCAAACAGGTAATCAGTTTACCTCGTTTGTTTAGAAATAGGGTGTGATCTAAGTTGCTCTGTTGATACCCATACTTCTTCATAGCTATGGAATATCTCCCAAACCAAGCCCTCGGGAACTAGTTAAGTCCATATAAGGCTTTCTTTAATTTGCAAACCTCGTCATCTTCAAACTCATCTGAGATGCCCTGGGGTGCCTCCATGTAAACCTCTCCTTTTAGTTCCCCATGAAGAAACACATTTGTAACATCAAACTGATGAAGTATCCAATCTTTGTTGACGGCAATGGAGAGTAGAACTCTAACAGTGTTCATCATTGCCACCGGTGAGAAGGTTTCTGCATAATCTATCTCGTATGTTTGTGTGTATCCTTTTGCAACTATCCAAGATTTGTATCGTTCAACAGATCCATCTGTTTTTCGTTTAATTTTGAACACTCATCTGCATCCTACCAACTTTTTTCCTTCTGGTAACTGGCATTTCTCCCATGTATGATTCCGGGCTAACGCATCCAGCTCCTTTTTCATAGCGTTCTTTTAATGTTCGAACTTGCGGGCCCATTCTACTGTTTGTGGGATCTCTTCTTCATATAAAGCTGCTTCGTAGGCTGCAGCGATTTTGTTTAGATTTCCTTTGGCATAACTTTAAATAGGGTACTGAGTTATCCTTGCGGTTTACTCCCGGGTGGTAACACATATTGACCAGTATCACCATCTATTGTATTCTCTTCCTGTTCAATCGCTGGAAAAATATTGTTAGAAGATTCAGAAATAGAGGTAGGTTTCGAAGCCCTTACCTCAGATATCAGTGGCAGAGGAGACATAGGTTCTTGTAGTGGAGCTGTAGATCGTGCTTCAGTGTTTGAGATTGGCTCGGTGGCAAGGTTAACTTTCTCTGTTGGATCTACTTCCAAATCTGGCATTGGCAACCAACTTAGTAGGTCAACCTCACTTTCTTTCTCACTCCCCCTCTGACTGCTAAGGTGGTTAGCATAAAAAAACTCTATTTTAAGAAAAGTGCGGTGTATGGAGGTTAAGATTTGGCGATTTTTGGGGTTGTAGCATCTATATCCATTTTGGTTAATGCCATATCCAACAAACACGCACTTAATTTCGTAAAGAGAGAGTTTGGTTCGTTCGTGTTTGGGAATATGAACAAATACGGAACAACCAAAGACTCGGGGTTGAAGTGTAAGGTCAAGAGGTATTTTGGCGAGGGTGGATAATTTTTGTAACGGGGTTTTAAGTTGGAGTGTCTTGGCAGGAAGGCAATTCAGTAGGTAGACAGAGGTGGCAACTGCTTCAGGCCAGAAATATGTGGGTAAATGAGACTCAATCATCATGGCACGGGTCATTTCAAGAAGGATCCGATCCCTCCGTTCTACAAACACCATTTTGTTTTGGAGTATGGGGACAAGTGGTTTGGTGGACTATCCTTTTTTGCTGGCACAAAAATTTCATGGGGGGTTGGATCAGCATTTTAATAGGATAAGAGGGGTCGAATTATAATTTTGAGGAAAGCAAAGGGTTTAGTGGCAAAGCACCAAACCCTATACCTGTCTCTCCCTCGTCATAATCGGCCGCACTCCCTTTTTTCTCAAACCCTAATTCTGTCCTCCCCTCGTTATAATTTGCCGCACGCCCCTTTATGTCTGCCATCGGGCTGCTCACCGCCACGGCCGCGCCGGCTACCTCATGGCTATTCACTACAATCTTCGATTTCCCCTTCGCCTGTGGGATTTTGTGATTATCTTCCCGCCAGTCGGGATATCCTACAAGTTGGAAACACGTCTCTCTGGTATGTTTTTGCATTCCATAGTGGGTGCAATGAAGCTTCGATTTGTCCAATTTTCCTCACGATGATGGGTTTCCGGAGCGAGTTTGAGGTCCTCTGATTGGCTATCAGTGTTCCTCTGGACGTGGTGCGGTGTTACGGGCTTCGAATCTGGCTCCTACTCCCGATGATGTGTCCGAATTGGTGGGGTTGGTTGCCAGTTGCAAAATTTGTAGATGGACGGCCTCCCTTCTCACTTTTGATAACGCCGATTCGGATTAGGGAATCGGTATCTCTTTGAGGATATCTCGTCGGACACCATCATACTTGGTATCTAATTCGGAGAGAAATTAGTATAATCGGCGGTTTGCGATTAATTTTCTGTATTTATTGATTCCTTCGGCATAGCAGCCGAGAGGGTTTGGTCTTCTTCGGTCGATGGTAAGCCAAATGGTCTATAATTAGTTCCAGTAATCCTCCAGTGTAAGCTGCCCTTGATTGACTTTGTTGGCTTTTACTTCCAAATCTTAGATTTGGAACGAATCTGTTCCACTCCCGTATGTGATTGCCAGGCTGTCCCACACGGCCATGGAGGTCTGATGTTGAGCAAAATTGGTTACTAATCTCCCTTCCATGTTGTGTATGAGCCATGAGAAAACAGACAAATCTGTTTCCTCCCATTGATAATAGGTTATGTCTGTTTCGTTTGGTGGTGGTGGTTGTCCAGTAATATGGCTGGATTTGCCTCTGCTTCCTATGGAAACTCTCATGAGGCGAGCCCACAGTGGGTAGTTGTTCCCATCCAGTTTGAATCTGAGTGTAACATTGTCGGAATTTCGCACTGGATTTGCAATTTGGAGGGTTAATTCATTTTGTGCTGTGTTGGTTGTATTGGTTGTGAGGGTTGTCTGTAGATCGTTTGACATTTTGGATTTGTGTTTTATTCAGGGAAAAAAGAAAAAGAGGTTTCTGCCTTGATCAGAACTGGAAAATGGTCGAGAAGGTATTGGGACAGAACCGAAAATAGGTTGAGGATGATGATCAAGTTTTGAGTTCCTAAAATCATCATCTGCTCTGATACCATGTTAAAACATGGTATATCATTGTAATAGTAAATTGTATTCATTTTTGTTTGTTTACAAAGAATTGCAGATCCCCTTTTTATAGGATGAGAAATAATTTGTACAAGGAAGAAAATAATCATTCAGCTAACTCAATGGATATTGATTGATTTTGTATGTGTGATTGATTTGAATTGATTATTATCCTTTCCCTTTTCTTCCAACATATTGCCATTTTCAATACTTGGAATCCTAACACTTCTTATTATTGATACTCACTAATTCTAACTTTTTTTCAATTTTGAATTGCTCATTTATTTTATTTCAAATTCTTATTGAATATTTTGTCAAAAACGTTGACTAGCCACAAACCGTTAAAAAACATCATATGTCTATGTCAAATACTTAGGTATAATGCTGCTTATTCTAGATGTTATTGCTTTTTATGTACTCTTCATTACTAAACAAATGATATTCCCTTGTAAGCTGTCATTTATTCTTTATTCCTAATCCCATGTTCATCATCTTTTCCCTGCAATGAATAGGAAAAAAAATTTAAATCTACTTTTTTGTGGTTTCAATGTGTAGGCGCAAGTGGCTGATAAGCTTAAACAACCTATGGATACTAATCAGGTATAAGGGATTTAATCTCATGTTTTTGATTTTGTGGTTAGAACTAAATTTTCAAAACAATTCACTGTGGACTTATGATTAAGTGAAATTTTTTTAAATTTGTATTTAATTTATAACTATGTTAACTTATATGATTATATTATGTATATTCATATTTAATTGCTAATTATGTTCATTTATATTGCTAAATTATTATATATATATATATATATATATACATATATATATATATATATATACACAAAAAGGTGTTGTAGCAGCTATGCACAGATGGTATGATGAACAGGCGGATCTAAGAAAGACTGTGAATTTGGATTCACCGTACATTCCTAGGGTGGTACTCATGTCAGAAAAACTGAAAAAGACTGGAAAAAGGATCGGGTAGGGAAATGCACAAAAATAATCCTCAAATGTAAGATTTTGATATGTATTTCGTACACCTTATTTGGGAAAATGAACTTTTTCATCCTTTAAATTGGCCTACTTTGACATTTAATCCTTTTGTTTTTGTCTGGTTTTAATTTCGTCCGTTTTCTTTTAAAATCTCTACAATTTCGTCCGATTATCGACGGAAAAATTGAACTGCACCCTAATTTGTTGAGTAGGCGCTGGTTATTGCTGACTTAGTTTCACTTTTGGGGTTTCTCGGCCGCGTGAAAATAAATTGAACTGCACCCTAATTTGTGTTGGCATAAAAAGGGAAAAAATTCCTATTTCATTCCGTCGACCCTCCAAAAAACCCCTAGCAGCGGTTGAAATCTAGAAAATCCAAACAATCAAAATAATCCAAACAATCCATCCGCCGCCGCCGCACCTTTCGGCACCGTCACCACCAGCTCGCCGTTGTTGTAGGTCGCGGAGGCGAGCTCAGGCCGCGTTTAGGCCAGCAGTCGGAACCGCCACAAATTGAGCTCTAACTCAGTCCTAGGAAAGTCAACGACGCCGTCTCCCCTCCGACAACCTTGGTAACCCGGGGTAGATCTCGATGGTGTCAGCCCTGACCTCGCCGCTGATGTCATCGGTGGCGGCGGTGAATCTGAGGGAGTCCGGATTTTCATGAATCGAAATCTTGACGTCGGAGTGGAAGGGGAGCTCCAGAACCTTGGCGAAGATGTGCGGGAGACGCCGCAACCTCTTCTGCCGGCAGCCGTTGGCTAGGCTAGCACCGATGCAACGTCGTATCGGAGTGTGATGTTGCTGCGTTTCCTGGGCAATAGGTGAACCTTCATTGGGTTGGGGGCAAAATATTTGTTATTTGTTTTTAATTATAATTCTGATGATAAGAACTATAATAATACCAATAGATATAATTGTAGAGGCCGAAACTGGATTTCTGGGAAAATAGTAATAAATGGGATGGCACAAGAAATGGTGGTGTCGGAGATTGTGGGGTGCATGGCAATGGCCGGAATTCGAGCAAGCAATAGAGATGGTGGAGTGTGATTTGTACATTTTTGTATGTGATTTTCGTGTGTTTTTGCATTGTGTTTTGTTTGTTTTTACGTGTTTTAGGTTTATCTTTTTCTTGTTTTTCTTTCTTTTGTTGTTTTTCTTTTCGTATCGTGTTTATTGTTTTACTACTTTATTTTATATGTAATAATCTAATTTTTTTTTTCTTTATTTTTGTATTTCAGTTCAAAACGAAGAAGACGGGACGAACAACGTGCCGAAGCCCTGCAGGATTTGGAGATGGATTTTATATTTCTCAAAATCCCAAAAATTAAAAATAAACCATGCATACATGGCAATTCAACTTTTCCGGCGATAATCGGACGAAATTGCAGAGATTTTAAAAGAAAACGGACGAAATTGAAAACAGGACCAAAAAAAAGGACTAAATGTCAAAGTAGACCAACTTAAATGACGAAAAATTTCATTTTCCCCATCTTATTTCTATTTTAATTAGCGGAGTAATGTAATTCAATACCTCCAGAGGGAGATTGTATTCTACACAGGTACCGTTGAACTCATGCGAGAGGAAATGATGTAGCTACTTCCAACGGTGTATGAAAGTTCTGTGATTGTGGATGTGTGGAGTATAATAGTTGTTGAGAAACTTATTCTTGGCAATAATTCCTATTTTCTTATTTGCCATTATTGGGCACAAAATAAATTAGGACACTAGATTTAGGACTTTATTTGTTTCCTAATTGATGTACAAGACTTTATTTAGTTTCCTAGATTGTGTTTAGGTTTTGTTTTTGTTTACCAAGTTTAGGATTTTAGGATTGTATATTTAAGACAAGAGGATACTAAGACTTGGATATATCTTGACGCACGGATTTTGTGAAGACGCGAGCAACCAACACACAGCAAGGAAAGAACACGAAGATTACTTGGAGCCACTGTTCGAGATTAACAAGTTTTTCGAAGTTGCGTGACCAACGGAGAAGGTCTTTTCATCTAGGCGACAAGTATTTAGTATCATGTTTTTTGATTCTTTAGTTTTCATATATTACTTCAAATTTTTGTATTGATCGAGAACAAGAAAATATTATAGTTTTCGGGTTTGTACACCCAAGTTCACAAGTATTTTTACTTGTGAACTGAATTTAATTTGTTGTCTTCTTAAGTTTTATTTCCGTTGCATATTTTTAGTTTAACTCTGGTTGATGTTGGTATTCAGTGTTGGTTAACATTGAAAGCAACATCACAAACTGATACTTATTTTCAAAACCATAGACCTTCAAATTTTAGAATTAGCATCTAGAGCGGGTTACGTAAGCTTTAAGTATTGATCCTTATTTGTTTAGGTGCTATGGATGCTCAAGGCAACCCAAGGCCTCCAATCCTCAATGGGGAGAACTACTCTCTCTGGAAACAGTTAGAAGAGTTTTAGTGGTGTTGAAATAAATCAACGAGTTCATGGCTTGGTATTATCGGACTTCAATCCATTTGCAAATTTCAACGTGTTTCAAGCTCAAGAGATGAGAGAAAGCCGAAAATAATGCAATTAAAAGTAGCAAACTAAACTAGAAATCGAAATGACAAGTTGTTCGGATGCCTCGGTCGTATGTCTTAATTAAAAATGCAAGCAATTAACAAAAACAAGCAAAAACAAGCATTGTTTCATCAAGTACTACCATGCATGCATAAAGTACAACCATGCATGAAAATTCAAATAATGCGAATTGACAAAAGTTAAAAGCACCAAGGTAAAGAGCAATAAAAGTTGACGTGAAAGTTCAAATCTTTGGGAAAATTAACAAGAAACGAAGAGTAGATCTAAGATTCAATTTAAGGCTATGCATGAAAATTTAATTCAAAATAAAGCATAAGTAAATCTCAAAGTCATGATGATCAAGGACCCGATCTTCGATCTAGGTGTGTCACTCAACTAGAATCCATAATCAATTCACAAGTTTCATCATGAAATCAAGTAGCTAAGACAAAAAGCATAATTGAAGAACAAGCATAGAAATGAAGAACAAAGTTTGAAATTAATAGGAGAGCTTACTAAAATTAAATGGAGGATCCAAAAGCTTGATTTAAATTGCAAGGAATTAAAAATCCAAAGGAGTATTTGGATTCATCTTGAGCTTACAAACCCAAGGCAAAGCTTCAAAATTAAACTAAGAACAAGAGAGAGAAAATGTTCCAAAACCCATGCAAGTTTGGGAAATTTTGAGTGCCTTTTCCAAGAATGAGAGTTCTAGTCTATTTATACTAGGTTACATTTGGAGTTAAATGGGCCAATTTGACCTTACGGACTTTAAAATCCTGGGTTTGACCCAATCTTGACCCGTGTTGACCAAGATGGCTCAGTGTGGCTTGGTTGGTTGGTCTTGGGTGAGTCTTGGGCGTTTGGCAAGGGCTTGGGCGAGCAGATGGCGCGAGGATGGCGCTCAGACGGCGCGAAGATGGCGCGCGCTTGCGGACGTGCTCAAGGGATGGCGTGCGCACGGCGCGAGGATGGCGCGCGCTTGCGTGCGTGCTCAAGGGATGGCGTGCGGATGGCGTGCGCACGGCGTGCGGATGGCGTGCGCACGGCGTGCGGATGGCGCACGCTGTCTAGCAGTCCTGCTTGGCGCGTAGATGGCGCTGGGATGGCCAAGGGACGGCGACCATTCCAGCAAGTTTGCCATTTTGGAGCTCCTTTTTGGCTTGATATTTTGGCCTCCATGCCTTAGTTTGAATTCAACACATCAAACCACCTATAAAATGAGAATCATAAAAAAACTCAAAAATTTCACCATCCTTAAATCAATTAAAACCATTTAACCCAATTACACATAAAATCAAAAGAAGAACACAAAATCCCTAAAATAAGAAAAATAACATAGAAAACAAAGCTAAACGACTCAAGAACCACTAAAAATAATATAAAACCATAATTAAGAACACGAGAAAAACACAACAATTACATGCAAAACAACTACCCCACACTTGTTGGTTTGTTCGTCCTCGAACAACGAAAATAATCGAGAATGTACATGAAATGAACATTATGTAAAAAGAAAAATCCTTGTGCTTATCCTTATTTATATGAGGATAGTATCAACATCGACTCGCTATCGTCAAGCATTGCTCGTATTGCTCTTTCTCAAATGCAAGCCAAATCGATGACTTCCTCATAAATGGAAATTTTGAGGGTGTTCACTCAATTCGCTCAAGTGTTTGATATGGGACGTGTATACGCTCAAGTCGGACAATACATGCACCTCATCAAGATTTCACAAATCGGACGCTCAAAATTGCTCATAGTACATGACCAAACAAGAATCGAAAGAGGTCTTTATTATGGGTTGTAATGTTGGCTCTTTGGTAAGGTATGGAATATATGGATATAGTGGCTAACACACGATCAAACGTGATCAATAACACACAAAATCCTAATTTCTAAAAACCGAAGCTTATCATCGCTTCACCTTTCACGAGTTACCAAACTCTCGTTCGAAACCCTTTCATTCACTCACTCTTTTCCGACTTTAATTTCACAACACTTCGAAACTTTTTGAATTTGCTTATTTTCACTAAACTTAGCCTTTAAATTAGGCTTTTCACTTGAACGCACGCTTTTTCACTTTTCGTGATTTGTGTTGGAGTATTATTATTTTTTTTTGTATAAGCAACTCAAAACCCGAAGCCCACAATCGATTTCCTTCACATTTCCCGTCAACTAACAACACACCCTCTCACCTCACAATTTGCAAAGATACAAGAGCTAAAATCGAGCTCGGTTAACAAGAAATGGGATAAAGGCTCAAGGGGGCTCGTTTGGGATTTTTAAAGTAGCTTAAATATATGGATATGGCCGGAACAAGGGTGATATATGTGCCTCGAGGTCATTTTCGAATTAAATCATGTACGAGCAAAATCAAACCTCCTCAATGCAATTTCCATAAAAATGCAAGCAAGCCGATAAATCACACAAGGCTACTCACTAGTTTGCACCGAATTTGGGAGCAAAATCAAAAGAGCTTTTAGAGCTTTGCAATCTTTTCACGAGAAAATGTTGATTATATATATATAGGCGGGTTTTGGACGAAGCACAAAAATTCAACCCCTCACACAAGAGGCCATAAACATGCAAAAACCCGACAAGTAAACTATTCAAACTTCCAAGCACGTGGAGTTGCTTAAATATGTAATAAACACATAAAAGACACAAAAATCGACTCAACCATATAAATGCACAAGTATTAAGCGTCACTTCGGCAAGAATGCGTCACTTCGCCAAGGCTTAAGTTAAGAATGACCAGACATGCTTGTAAAAACCCGGACCCTAACCACCTACCCACCCCACACTTAAACCATGCAATGCCCTCATTGCATTTTAATGAAAACCAAGTAAAAGGAGGGGGAATAAAAACTTCCTTAACCGATCGAGTTTTGAGTCGAGCTCGGTGGGTCCACTTAATCGATTGATTAACCCGAGCATCAATCCGATCATGACATGGTTCGCTCAGCTTCGTGACCGCTAATTTCTTAACAAAGCAATCATGAATGGAGTCGGAAATCAAAACACGTCAACAAACCAAATACATAAGATAGACGATCATACAAAGTCATACAATAAACGTCCGGACGTCTCCAAACTAATTCAAAAGTACCGGATACGAGATATATAGATTACAATTCCGAATATACCAAAAGACAAAAGGAGTTCAAGAGAGAGTGAAAAGGGTCGTCCTCGTTGAACGTTCTCCGCCTCGCATACTCGTCGCTATCGGAATCGGTGTCCTCCATGCCGTACAACTGGTAGGTAGAACTCGGCTCATCATATCCCATCAATGATGGACGACACGGGTCGAGATAATCATTCTCTTCATCCTCGCTCTCTGAACGGGTCGTCATTGTTCTCATGTTCTCCGCTTCTTGAATATCATCGTCGTCTTCGTCGATATCGTCATCCTCGTTTAGCTCCTCGCTCTCTCTTCCCTTATCCTTAACATCTCCCTCAACATATGAACGTGCCTTACCTTGAGCCTTCTTTCTCGTGTAGACCACTATTTCCTTGCCACGCGCATCACCCGCTTGTCTTCTTGTCGGTTCTTCATCGTCTCTTACTCTCCTTACGTTTCCGAATTCATTCACACCCCCAAACCCCATTTTAATCCTCTCGTGTTGAGGTGAATCAACACCCCATTGATTTCCGGCCCGAACTTCCTCCTCCGACTCCTCCCCATCATTAACCTAGTCCTTTTTCATACACATGCATGACAATAGCAATTTCCTCAACATTTTGTACTCTTTCCGACTTTCTTTCCGATACTGCTCTTGTCGTTCTTGCAAAGCTCTCGTAGCTTCGAAATTTCGATCAAGACGATCCAAGACCAACGTTCGGAACTCCTCATCCTCCTCACAACTACGGTCATGCCCTGTTTGCGAACCCCAAATGCCTCGAGCACCTCCCGCCCGTTCATTCAAAGGGAAACTCGAAATTGTAGGTGACTCTTTAGTGAAATTACGAGAGGGCCCTTCGGAGGGAGCTAGGGATTTTGTAATCCTTCTCTTTTTGTGATGTTGTGTCTCTGAACCTCGGGGTTTTAGGATGACTTTTCACATTCTGAGGGGCTTGTACTCCAAATTTTTCACATCCACACCCGCATGCAAGGCTAGGGCAGTGATAAGGGGTCCGAATCCGAGTTTCTTTGTGGACTTGGCGAGTTGGGTCTCGATCATGGAGATTATGACCAAAGGAATACAAGGACGTACCCCGTTGTGAGCATACCATAGTAAAGCTAGCTCCATTCGAGTAACCTTGTTTGCTTCTTTTTTTCCGAGAATAACATGCGCTATGAACTTATGCATATAAAAACAAGAGTCCTCCTCAATTTCACTTGCCAACGCCCTTTCTTCATTTTTATCCGCGTCGGCCTTTGAGATGTTTTTCCAAAAATTCTTAATCTCCGTATTAGGCTCCTTTGCCTCCCAATGAGCCTTCTCACCTCCAAACTCTAGCCCCCAATCTTGAGAGAGCACCATCTCGTCTACTACAATCTCCTTACCAGCGAGCCTACAAGTGAACTCTAATTCCTTCCTTTCAAAAGTATTGTAAAACTCGGCCACAAGCTCCCGGTAACAAGGCCCGTGCAGATTTGCTAAACGTTCGCACCCAAGTATCCTAACCATCATCAACACGGCTGCATCAACCGCATTCCTCTTAGCATCTTCTTCGATTTCTTTCATCACAAACACTCGGGGTTCGGAAATGGGACGCCTCGAAAACTGCTCAAGAGTAGGGATTTCCTCTGAAGTATTGGTATTTCGAGACTCTGTTGAGAAGGTAAGAGCCTTCTTACTCCCCCTTTTCGATGTTCTTGGAGGCATTGGGTCGGACTTGGTTGGGACGAGCGTAAAATGGTTGGAAATTACGAAATTCAAACTTGGATGAAAGTTCGGAAGTAGAGCTCGCCAAAGTTAATAATACCCACTTCGAGGTAATTAGGCTGCAGCGAAAGAGTGATTTATGGTCGAAATTTTTAATAGGAGATGAAAAACGCTCACTTGGGCATTTAGTCAAGCACTTGTTGTGCAATGTAGAGAGTTGAAGGCTTTTTGGGATAGGATGGCCTTGGGAAACCTCTCAACTCTTGCAAATCAAATACCCCAATATAGGAGAGTAATTAAAAGATGATTACCTTATTTCTCTTGAAATTTCATGAAGATTGGGAGATTTGGGTGGAATGGTTGTTGTTGGTGGCAATTTCGTGTGTTTCATAAATAGCCTAAGGAGGACTCTCATTTAATTCTGCCTTTCCCCCGTCTGCCCTCTCTTTTTATGTTTTGTTGTTTTTTTTTTTATTAAAAAGGGGGTGGGTTTGGCCCGCGAGATGCGGCGTGGCGAATGGTATGGCGCGAGGATGGCGCGAAGATGGC
>BMAC01000785.1:262871-278854 GCA_014905375.1 Phtheirospermum japonicum | reverse complement strand
GAGAATGGATCGTCATATTCCCCCCCGCCGTCGTATCCACCATGTATTGAAATTGGGGGTCCAATGCCTCATAGAAGGTTTGAATTAGAAGCTCCTTGGGTATACGATGATGCGAACAACTAAGAAGAAGATCGTTGAACCGAGACCAAGCGGAGTGAAAYRGCTYATTCTTCATTTGCTTGAATGACATAATCTTTACCCTCATATCATTTGTTTTCTCCATGGAATAGTAGTGTTTGAAAAAGACCTTTTCGAGCTCGTCCCATGTGCGAATCGTGTTAGGAAGAAGACCCATGAACCACGATAGAGCCTTATCTTGGAGAGCATATGCGAAACAACGGATTTGAAGATGCTCCAAACTCATCATATTCGGGCGGTGAAAACTCGAGACATGCCATAAGTATTGCTTGATGAATTGGAGGGGGTCCTCCTTGGCAAATCCGTGAAAAATAGGAAGGCGGGCAAAGTCGAGCGATCGGATATCAATAGCCATCACCGCGGGGGGAAGATATATACAAGACGAAACATGAGCCCCCACAAAAGCTTGGCTCACCTCCCTCATAGTTTGAACGGGTGGAGTAAGGGGAGCACTTGGATCGTAACCACCAAACAAATCATACTCGTCAAGCTCGGCCTCTTGAACTCCATGATCATTACCATATCCGGGGCCACCACCATAACCATTCGGATTCGCATTCGGTGTCGGATTGAAAGCATGCACGGGTGGAGTACCAAGCGGATTGGGATTCGGATTGGGCGCATTCGGAGAATGGCGATGAGCACCATAGCCATAAGGAACGGGATCCGGGCCTCCAAAATCATCGAAGGGATCATGAGCATCTAAGAGCACATTGGACCCGACATGGTTTGCACCATGCCCTCCCATGTCGGGTTGACGAACACCATGAGAACCGGGGGCAACGCGGTTCGCACCATGCCCTCCCACGCTCCCCTTTCCAACCAAACCACCACCATTCCCAACATGGTTTGCACCATTCCCTCCCATGTTGGGAACAAAACCGCCTTGAGAAGAATGAGGGTAAGAAGCAATACCTTGGTGTGGGCCCGTGGCGTGCTCATGAGTGGTAAAACCACTCCCTTGAAAACCAAGCGATTGCTCGTGCGGCGGCGGGGGAATGGAAATAGAAGGCCCGGTCATGGAACTCGGAATGGGCTCCTCATGAACTCCGGGCTCGGTCGAGGTAGAAGCTTGAGGATCAACCCGGGGTGATTTCCCATGAGGGTCGAGAAATGGGCCCGGATGATTAGACGTCATAGAAGAATCAAGAAGTAACGGGGGTCGAATGCGTCGTAATTGGTCGGGATTAGAAGTATAAGGAAATAGTTCATGTCCAAGCGAGCGACGACCTAACATACACTCAAAGAAAACATCAAATAACAAAGAAAGCTAAAAACACACCGAAATAACAATTAAATAGAAGACCCGGGTTGGTTAAGGTTTTTGCATGTTTATGGCCTCTTGTGTGAGGGGTTGAATATTTGTGCTCGGGAAACCAAGCCAAGTCGCAACGTCGTTGTAGTATAGTGGTGAGTATTCCCGCCTGTCACGCGGGTGACCCGGGTTCGATCCCCGGAAACGGCGCCATTTTGTTAAAAGAGTTTTAGTGGTGTTGAAATAAATCAACGAGTTCATGGCTTGGTATTATCGGAATTCAATCCATTTGCAAACTTCAACGTGTTTCAAGCTCAAGAGATGAGAGAAAACCGATAATAATGCAATTAAAAGTAGCAAACTAAACTAGAAATCGAAATGACAAGTTGGTCGGATGCCTCGGTCGTATGTCTTAATTAAAAATGCAAGCAATTAACAAAAACAAGCAAAAACAAGCATTGTTTCATCAAGTACTGCCATGCATGCATAAAGTACAACCATGTATGAAAATTCAAATAATGCGAATTGACAAAAATTAATAGCACCAAGGTAAAGAGCAATAAAAGTTGACGTGAAAGTTCAAATCTTTCGGAAAAGTAACAAGAAACGAAGAGTAGATCTAAGATTCAATTTAAGGCTATGCATGGAAATTTAATTCAAAATAAAGTATAAGTAAATCTCAAAGTCATGATGATCAAGGACCCGATCTTCGATCTAGGTGTGTCACTCAACTAGAATCCATAATCAATTCACAAGTTTCATCATGAAATCAAGTAGCTAAGACAAAAGACATAATTGAAGAACAAGCATGGAAATGAAGAACAAAGCTTGAAATTAATAGGAGAGCTTACTAAAATTAAATGGAGGATCCAAAAGCTTGATTTAAATTGCAAGGAATTAAAAATCCAAAGGAGTATTTGGATTCATCTTGAGCTTACAAACCCAAGGCAAAGCTTCAAAATTAAACTAAGAACAAGAGAGAGAAAATGTTCCAAAACCCATGCAAGTTTGGGAAATTTTGAGTGCCTTTTCCAAGAATGAGAGTTCTAGTCTATTTATACTAGGTTACATTTGGAGTTAAATGGGCCAATTTGACCTTACGGACTTTAAAATCCTGGGTTTGACCCAATCTTGACCCGTGTTGACCAAGATGGCTCAGTGTGGCTTGGTTGGTTGGTCTTGGGTGAGTCTTGGGCGTTTGGCAAGGGCTTGGGCGAGCAGATGGCGCGAGGATGGCGCTCAGACGGCGCGAAGATGGCGCGCGCTTGCGGACGTGCTCAAGGGATGGCGTGCGCACGGCGCGAGGATGGCGCGCGCTTGCGTGCGTGCTCAAGGGATGGCGTGCGGATGGCGTGCGCACGGCGTGCGGATGGCGTGCGCACGGCGTGCGGATGGCGCACGCTGTCTAGCCGTCCCGCTTGGCGCTTAGATGGTGCTGGGATGGCCAAGGGACGGCGACCATTCCAGCAAGTTTGCCATTTTGGAGCTCCTTTTTGGCTTGATATTTTGGCCTCCATGCCTTAGTTTGAATTCAACACATCAAACCACCTATAAAATGAGAATCATAAAAAAACTCAAAAATTTCACCATCCTTAAATCAATTAAAACCATTTAACCCAATTACACATAAAATCAAAAGAAGAACAAAAAATCCCTAAAATAAGAAAAATAACCTAGAAAACAAAGCTAAACGACTCAAGAACCACTAAAAATAATATAAAACCATAATTAAGAACACGAGAAAAACACAACAATTACATGCAAAACAGAAACAGAGGATGCAGTGGCACTTAAATTGTATCGACGAACATGCATGGAGAACCGTTCTAATTGGATGGGAAAAGCCACGTGTCACTGATGGTGAAGGTGATACCATTGACAAAAAGGAGATAGATTGGACTGCTAAAGAAGTAGCCGCTGCAAACTGGAATTCCAAATGCATTAATACGCTTTGTGGGTATGTAGACGCAAGTTACTACAGGGTCATCAAGAATTGTGATTCAGCAAAGGATGCATGGGACGTACTTCAAAGGGTGTGTGAAGGGACCCAGAGCGTAAAGAGATTAAGGCTTAGAACGCTGATGTCCACCTTCGAGACAATGAGAATAGATGAAAAGGAGTCTATAATGGACTACTCCATGAGACCCTCAGATATTACAAACGAGTGTAGAGAGCTTGGTGAATAAATAACAAACTCACGTCTTGTGGGAAAACTACTGAGATCCATCACAAATAAATTCACCGTAAAAGTGGTAGCTATAGAAGAATCTAAAGACG
Source organism: Phtheirospermum japonicum (assembly GCA_014905375.1). Lineage (NCBI taxonomy): Eukaryota > Viridiplantae > Streptophyta > Magnoliopsida > Lamiales > Orobanchaceae > Phtheirospermum > Phtheirospermum japonicum. The sequence goes on along the minus strand of BMAC01000785.1, from coordinate 275,184 downwards.
TTGATGACATAGAGTTTAATACCTTAGTTGGCTCTCTCAAGCAATATGAGATGGAACACCTCGGTTCCAACTCAAAAGAGAAGAATGTTGCTCTCTCCTCCGATACTAACTCAGACAATGATGAAGAAGATGAGGAGTTTGATATGAAAGGTATTCTGAAAAAGATGGAGTCCACTACTCTTGAGGAAGACAAACTCTCCTTTGTGATCCAACGTTTTAATAATTTCCTAAAGAAAAAGAACAGCATTAGAGGATTAAGCACAAGACCAAGCCACTGGTGTCTGCACCAAAGTTCACTGGACGCACTCTTCCCAGATCGCAGTCCTCACCATCAATATCCAATGCATCCAGCTCCCTGAGACCGGTTAGTGAAATTCAATGTCATGAATGTAAAGGTTGGGAACACTACAAGAATGAGTGTGCTAACACTCTCAGTAAAAAGTGCATGGTTGCCACAGACTTCACTAAGGATGTCAATGATTCTGACTCGCCTGAACCGGTTCCATCCCTATTTTCTAATGTTGTGTGGGACGACGACATCCATGTTGGTATCCTTGAAACCAACATCGTGTGCCTGAATACAGAGACTACTGACTATCTTGAAGAATACGAGCAGTTGAGTATTGAGCATAAGCAACTGTTTGTTAGTTGGGGAAAACATGTACTCAAGGTCAAGGATCTCATAAAAGAGGTTGAAAAACTAACCAAGGAAAAGAGTGATCAACTTGACAGAATTATCCTATTGGAAACGTCCCTCACCAAGAAAGATGCTGAGCTAGAAAAGGTGAAAACCGAGCTGACAAAGGTTCAAGGAACCATCACGAATCTGAACAAAGGGAAAGCAAAGCTTGACGAAATCTTGGAGATGAGTTTCCCAGAAACCTCAAAGCATGGAATCGGATACAAACCAAATCAGCTAACAAAAGTATCAAGCCAAGAACAAAAATCCTCCAAACGCCACAAGAAGAGAAGGAGACAGTTCGTGTGCCATCATTATGGTGAACCAGGTCACATTCGACCTTTCTGTTGGAAGATTATTGGTGAGAGAAAACACTTTCAGAGAATAAGGGTGGCATCTAAATCCCATGTTGAATCCCGTGTTACCAACATCAATACCAACACCAGGTTCAAACAAGTGTGGGTCAAGAAAAATAACATCAAGTGCAATATGATCCATACCTCCCTGAAATCCCATGTCCCTGGAGCCTTGTATTTTGATAGTGGATGCTCGAAGCATATGACTAGGTCAGAAGAACTACTGTCCAACATTGTCAGATTTTGAGGTGGAAAGGTAAAGTATGGTGGAGGTGCAAATTGCCAAATCATTGGCCAAGGAACTCTCCATGTTCCCGGCGTTGTAACTCTGGAAAATGTGTTGCTAGTAGAAGGACTTACTGCGAACCTGATAAGCATAAGTCAACTTTGCGACTGTGGGTTTAGTGTGAAATTTAATCGAGAGAAGTGTGAGGTCTATGAGGAAAATGGACTGTGTATCCTCATTAGTCAGAGGACTTTAGATAACTGCTATCAAATCAATAGTGATGCCTTTTGCAAATTTTCTTAATTAAGTGATGTTGAGCTGTAGCATCAAAAACTTGGGCATGTCAACTACAAGATGATGGACAGGTTGGACAAAGAGAAAGTTGTGAATGGGCTGCCTAAACTCAACACCAAGATCATTCCTGTGCGAGGCGTGTCAAAAAGGAAAGCAGATCAGGGTGCCGCATCAAGTCGTGTAGAGTCTCACTACATCATCTTGCTTCGAACTCCTTCATATTATGAGACCACTTGAAGTCGAGAGCCTTGGTGGTAAAAGGTACGTATTAGTTATTGCTGATGATTTTTCTCGTTTCAGTTGGGTAGAGTTTTTAAAAGAAAAATCTGAAACTTTTGAAGTATTCAAAAAACTTGCAAAGAGCCTGTGTGTGAGATTTGATATGAACATTAGTAGGATTAGAACTGATCATGGAAAAGAATTTGAAAATCCATCTTTTTCAAAATACTGCACTTCGTAAGGTATAAGTCACGAGTTTTCTTCACCAATTACTCCCCACCAAAATGGCATAGCTGAACGAAAAAATAGGTCTCTTGCTGAAATGACTAGAACTATGCTTATTTCGAACTTCATTGCAAAATGTTTTTGGGATGAAGCTATGAATACTGCATGTCATATAATAAATAGGGTTTATTTTAGACCAGGGTCATGTGCCACACCCTATGAATTGTTGTTGGGTAAAAAACTGAACTTGAGCTATTTTCATATTTTTGGATGTATTTGCTATGTGCTCAATGATAGAAATCATCTAGCTAAACTGGACTCAAAAAGTAACAAGTGCATCTTCATGGGTTATTCCCAAAATATTCATGCATATAGACTATTTAATCATAGAACTCGGAGCATGTTTGAGTCAGTTAATGTCAAGTTCGATGATCTGACAAGTGGAGTTAAACCTACCGAGGATAATGATCTGGTCTATGATCCAAATCCTCAAGATAATGTCACTCTTCCTGTAGATGATAGTGCAGGTATTGAAAACAGAGATGCAGGTGATGAAACCAGGGAATTGAGTGATGTTGGTACCAATGTTGGTTCTTGGAACACAACATCAGAACCAACATCAACTCAAGTCGCCGCAGAATCAGATTATGAATCAAAATAAGAAGACCCAGCTGACCCCATTGATCTTCATGAGAGGGATATCCCATCCAGAATTCAGAGAAACCACCCCGTGGGCCAAATCATCGGAGACTTAGATGAAAGGAGTACAAGAAGGCGACATATAAGTTTCAAAGAAATGGTAAGGTACGTCTGTCTATCTACAAATTGTTCTAAGATTCGCGAGTATTTGTATCTTTCTAAAACAAAGCCCAAGCGTGTGGAAGATGCGCTCAAGGATGAGTTCTGGGTAAAGGCAATGCAAGAGGAGCTGGACCAATTTGCCCAAAACGATGTTTGGTATTTAGTCCCTCGTCCAGAGAACTCTCACGTAACTGGGACAAAGTGGATATTTAAGAACAAAACCAATGAGGTAGGTAACATTGTGAGGAACAAAGCTCGGCTGGTTCCGCAAGGGTACACACAAATTGAAGGAATTGACTTTGATGAAACATTTGCCCCTATTGATCGCATTCAGTCGGTAAGACTTTTACTTGATGTTGCTTGTCATATAAAGATATCATTGCATCAAATGGACATAAAGAGTGCGTTTTTAAATGGAGTGTTAAGTGAAGAGGTATATGTTGAGCAACCTAAAGGATTTGTAGATCCCCAAAGACCCAACTTTGTTTTAAAACTGAAGAAAGCTTTATATGGTTTAAAACAAGCTTCTAGAGCTTGGTATGAAAGGTTGACTCAACATTTGCTCTATTTGAACTTTAGACGAGGGGAAGTTGACAAAACTTTATTTCTCCTTAAATCCAATAAGCACATCTTAATAGTCCAGATTTATGTAGATGATATTATTTTTTGATCCACTAACGAGCAGATGGTCAAAGATTTTATCACTCGAATGTCCGATACATTCGAGATGAGCATGGAAGGTAATCTCTCGTACTTTCTCGGTCTTCAAATCAAACAGCTTGATGATGGTATTTTCCTTTCTCATACCAAATATGTTAAGAACTTAGTTAAAAAGTTTGGGTTAGAGAGTGAAACACATGAGAAAACCACACTAGAAAAAACTTTGAAATTGTCGAGAGACGATGTTGGTAAGGGTGTTGATAACACCATGTACAGAAGCATGATAGGGAGTCTATTGTATTTGACAGCAAATAGAACTGATATTATGTATAGTGTGTGTTTATGTGCTAGATATCAATCTAATCCAAAAGAGTCACACTTAAAATCCGTTAAATGAATCATAAGGTACATTGCTGATACAACAGAATTAGGTGTGTGGTACACTAAGGACAGTGGTACTGAACTTGTAGGGTATACTGATTCGGACTGGGATGGGGATGTGGTAGATAATAAGAGTATTACAGGGGGATGTTTTTTCTTGGGAAATAATCTAATCTCATGGTATAGCAAAAAACAAAATTGTATTTCTCTTTCTACAGCTGAAGCCGAGTATATTGCAGCTGGAAGTGCATGCACACAATTGTTGTGGATAAACCAGATGATAGAAGACTACGGTCTGCACAGTAGTATTTTGACTGTGCTTTGTGACAATTCCAGTGCCATTAACATCTCGAAAAATCCAGTCCAACATTCTCGAATCAAACACATTGAAATAAGGTACCACATTATTCGAGACTTAGTTGAGAGGAAGATTGTTAGCCTTGAGAATATTGGGACAGACAATCAGCTTGCTGACATCTTCACAAAGGCATTAGATTTTGAGACCTTCTCTCGTTTGAGAAGAGATCTCGGCATGTGCATTGTCTGAGCCAATGTTGGTTTGTGATGTTGTGACACACCATACCAACATCAGTCACAACATCTGTATATTTTTGCATGCATTTTTTTTCTTTTCATACATAATCCAAATGCATTGATTCTGGTTGAAAGTGCGATATGGTCTTGTGTTGCAATAAAAGTGATGATAAAAAGACTAACCTCTTCAATTAGGTGATTGTGGAGCTTGCCAGCAGAAAATGGTTTTCTTCCAAAGAATAGGTGTTAACAGCAATTGCTGAACATAAGCTATTTCTCTTCAAATCTCTAAGAAAATGAAGAAAATCTAGATACAAATTTATCAAATCTTTAAATTTCACCTTCTTGAGCGATTTTGACATAGTCATTAACTTGGGTTAAGGGGTAAGTTTCCATTAACTTCGCCTGAGGCAATGTTGGTTATAATGTTGTCAGTAATAAAAAACAACACTGATCGAGTCACTAAAACCATAATGTGAATAATTTTAACCTTTATAGGTCATAAATTTTAGGCATCAGATAGGACATTCATACTTTTGAAGATGCCTTATTACTGTGCATATTGTTGCTTGTGTTTTTGTCTATCTTGAATTCTCTTAATTGCGTTTTGAATCTAGCTAACTAGGTGTTTTAGTGGAGTTGTACTCAGAAGGCTGGACAGGTAATAACGAGTTTGATTTGGAGAGTGATAATTAATATTTCACAAAACAAATTCTACTGCGCTTATGGTTCAATTAATCCAGCTCTATACTTCGGTTAAATTTGTAGTCGAGTTGTGCAATTTTACTTTTGTTCAAAGGAAAGAAAATCAGGTTTTTGGCCACAAATCCGCTAGAAGGTAAAATTAGGGTTTTTTCCTTTTATTTTTTTAATTCTTTTCTCTCCTTGGCAACGGTCATTTTTTTTGTGAAGCATAAATACCTGACTCTTTTTAACTTTTCCTCATTTGTCATTAACCCTCTTCAATTCAACTCTTGAGCTCACACAAAATTCTTCATCTTTTTTGATTTGTCTGCTCTTGTGTTTTTGTACAATTTTCAGGATGTCGAACCAGCCTTCTCCATCGACTGTTCCTAAATTACCTGCCGGTGTTCGCCGCTCCGGCGAACAGGTTCCTGCGCCTTTTCAGAAAATTGGATGCCTGGACATTCGCACCGAAGTCTGTGGTGGTTCTTCTTCCATCCCAACATCACCGCCTCCCTCGCCGCCACGTGATTATCATGATGTTGTGCCGGCTCCTGCGTCGCTTGACACCGCCCCTGAAGCACGGGTATTTCCAGGGCAACCCGAAAACGAGATCGATGTTTACAATCCACCAAATTTGGCATTTGTTTCTGAAACATTTGGATGGGTGGGGAACCCTACCCTGAACAGATCCCGGCGGTTGTGCAATATACCTCCCAGAGTAGTGCTGCCTGCAGTACCAAAGAGCCAAGCAGGGCTGCGCCGCAATGTTCCAATTGAGCACATGAACCTTGCGGAGGATGTCACGGTGTTGTTGGATCCTGACGATGATGATTATGTCCCTACTGCTCCGGTGGAAGGAACGTTGCCTCCTTTTATTTCAGCTCCAAGTCTGACGGGGAAGAAGACACCCGGAAGCAGACTGTGAAGTTGGCCGACAAGAAATCTTCCCCAGCGGCCATCAAGGTTTCCAGGTTCCACTGAAACTGAATACTCCTCACCCCCTTATACTATTTTAGATTTTATCTCAGGAGAGGTCACTAGTTCATCCAGACCGTCTACTGATGTTCCTCTTCCGTCTCCAGTTAGTAGTGATCAACCCGAGTTTGATCCTGATCTTTTTTAGTACTCCCCTGACTCATCTTTTAATATGCCTCTTTGTGAAATCATGTCTGCTCTCGAGAAAGATAAAAAGAAAAACAGGGCAGCGAAGAAAGCCAATGTTGGTCCCCATGTTGGTTCCTCGATACCAACATCGCCGCAAGCCCAGGCTGCTTCATCCTCTGCCTCCGAGTCTGCTGATTTTGCTTCTCCTGCTCCCGTGTCGCCTCCTTATGACACCTCTACTCACTCTCACTCCTCCACTGGCAGCCCCTCTCGGACTGTTGAACTTGAAGATATGGTGCAATTTTCCGGCAGGTTTTTGACTGCCGAGGCCGAGGAGTTGTTTGTTGAATACCAGACCCGGCATATGATCACTGAGCGCCAAGTCCCGGTTGTGTTATTTGTGAAGCAAACTTGATTGCTTATTTTCAGCATAAAGGTATATATTCCACAGTCTCGACTTCCATGCCTTTTGTTCGTGAAATCATTGTGGAATTATTTGCCAATTTGTTGCCATCTATTGTTTATTTAATTTCTGTGAATTATGGCAAAGTTTATGTGCGTGGCAAAGTGTTTAGTTTTACCCCTGATTTGATTAATGAGTTGTTTGGAACTGAGCCGTATCGGGGTGATTCGACTGTGGATGACATGAATGAGGTTATCTCATTCTTGTCTGTAGGTTTGGTTCATGCATGGTTTGAGAAATTGCCGAGTACTCGTCTTTCTTCCCTTTATTCTATTTAGCACAAGGTCGCTATTTGTAACTGGGTTCCCTCCAAGAACACAACTTGTGTTACGCGGCCTCAGGCCCAGTTTCTGTATAAGCTCGGGAGGGAAATCAAATTTAGCTTCGGGCAGCATGTGTTTGACATTGTCAATAAGTTTGCCACCACCAAGTCCGTAGCCTCGTTGTGTTTTCCCTCGTCGATCTTCAGCCTGCTTGAGAATTAGGGTTTGGCGCTTCATCCTGATGATGTGCTTACTGGAGAGCTTGACTAGTTTGCTTTGAGGGGCCAACATATTATGGGTGCACGGTTTATTGATCTCCCGTGGCAGGCACCTTTTCGAGCCAATGTTGCTAATGATGTTGGGTCCAGCGTTCCCAACATTGGTCCCAACATGGTCCACATGTCTGCGCAGGTTCTTCGTGCACATATTGCTTGGATTGATACGCAAATGACCCAGCTGCAGTCACTTCGTAGTTCTATAATGGAGGCCCTTTTGCCTTCTGGTCAAAAAGGGGGAGATGATGGCGACGCGGATAAAGATGATGCTGGTGAGGATGTTGTTGCTACCGAGTCCTTGGCGAGTCTTGCTCGAGAGAAACGTAGATAGAGGGTTCGTTCTCGCAATAAGGCCTTGAAGAAGCTGAAGAGGAAGCAGTTGAAGAAGCGAAAGGATCGAGGTGAAGAAATTTCGACATCCCCTCGTCGTTCGAAGAGGGTCTGAAGTCAATAAGTCCCTTATGTTTTGTTTTGATGAGTATAAATGAACAATGTTGATTTTTAATGTTGGGTTGATGTTTTAATAACATTGGGTGTTTTATTTAGGGGGAGTTTTCCAACTTAGGGGGAGTTTGTAGTTTTTGTTTGAACTTATTATTGCGTCGTAGTATTTTGTCCAGAAAGGCAAAATGGGGAGATTGTTGAGAAATTTATTCTTGACAATAATTCCTATTTTGTTATTTGCCTTTCTTGGGCACAAAATAAGTTAGGGAACTAGATTTAGGACTTTATTTGTTTCCTAATTGATGTACAAGACTTTATTTAGTTTCCTAAATTGTGTTTAGGTTTTGTTTTACTTGTTTACCAAGTTTAGAATTTTAGAATTGTCTATTTAAAACAAGAGGATACTAAGACTTGGATATATCTTGACGCACGGGTTTTGTGAAGACGCGAGCAAGCAATACACAGCAAGGAAAGAACACGAAAACTATTTGGAGCCACTATTCGAGATTAAAAAAAATTTCGAAGTTGCGTGACCAACGGAGAAGATCTTCTCATCTAGGCGACAAGTATTTAGTATCATGTTTTTTGATACTTTAATTTTCATATATTACTTCATATTTTTGTATTGATCGAGAATAAGAAAGTAATATAGTTTTCGGGTTTATACACCCAAGTTCACAAGTATTAATACTTGTGAACTGAATTTAATTTGTTGTGCTCTTAAGTTTTATTTCCTCTGCATTTTTTTAGTTTAGCTCTGGTTGATGTTGGTATTCAGTGTTATTTATTATTTCAAGTAACATCATAAATTGATACTTATTTTCAAAATCATACACCTTCAAATTTTACAAATAGTGAATCTTAAAGAAAAGTTTTGTTCATCCAGTTCCCCTACATATTTTTCACTACCACATTCCTCAATGTAACCATTTATAGAATTGTCGTACATGATTTCTAACTACATATATTAAATAATACAAACTTCACCTTCCATTATGCATTTATTTTTTGTGGCCCACACTAAAGATTGGGATTTCAAGAAAAGGGTAGCTATTTTTTAGCGGTTCGATGAAGAAATCGCTCAAGTTGGGTGAATGCAATTGGCAAATATAGTGCTTAAAAATGTATTGGTAAGACAAAAGTGTAAGTATTACGCTAAATATGCAATTTGTTTCCCTGATGATCCATTCATCTCATTTATACATGATATCCTTCGATGTGAAGAGGTCCAAAGTGTAGCTAATCGACAACTTCTCTGTGATGGACACGCAACCATTGGTTAGAAAGTAGGGAAAAATCCACTCAAAACTATTGTGTTACATGTAAAGTTTATAAGTATTAAATCGTCGTCATCTTTATAATATAAACATAAAAATATTTGTAAAGAAAACTGCCTACATTTAATGACTTTAAATAGGATAAGATTTTCACACTCTTTTTGGAGGCGAGAGGTCATATTACCAACGCAATGTCTTTGCGTTCTGATAAGGTACAACGTTTGCATATGGAATAAAGACACGACACCAATAAAGAGGATTGTGGAGTGTTCTTGATGCACCATATAGAGATATATAAGGGATGCAGGTCGAAAAATTGGAAGACGCGGATCGTAAAGAACAAAGTGAAGAAGTTACAGTACTTGAGGGTTAAATATTGCACTGCAATAATTAGAGTTAACATCAACGTACTTCGAGACTAAGCCATTGATGCAACAAACCTTCATTACCAGTTGGCGTGCAAAAAATATGCAGTAAATCTCGAACCAATACTAATCAATTATAGACCACCGAGGGAGGAATATAAAAATTGAATTTTGTTTACTTGAAATTTTTGAATTGTATATGAACTATTGATGTGTATTTTGACTATAGACATGTGATTCATTTTGAGGTGCACTTAATAGTATGCAGTTTACTGCTTAGTATTTTAGTATTGTTGTTCATAATATAATACATTGTTATTTATCTTGTCGTGTACTGCTCATTAATTTTATTGACCAGTACTGCCTTTTTTTTAACATGTATTGCTATGAAATCATGCATTGTTTAGGGAAAATTGTATTTTTTTGTCCTGTAAGTTTGACCCCTTTTAATTTTTGTCCTGTAAATATAGGCGGTTCGAAAATTATCCTGTATCTTTAAAATCTTCGCATTTTATGTCCTCTAAATATAGGCGGTTCGAAAATTGTCTCGTATCTTATAAAATCTTCGTCTTTTTGTCCTCTAAATCTTCGCGTTTTTATGGTCTTAGAGGACATAAAACGCAAAGATTTTTTAAAATACATGATAATTTCAAACCGCTTATATTTAGAGGACATAAAACGCGAAGATTTTAAAGATACAGGACAATTTCCGAACCGCCTATATTTACAGGACAAAATTTAAAAGGGGTCAAATTTAGAGGACAAAAATTGCAATTTTCCCGCATTGTTTATATGGTGTTAGTCTTGAGTAATTGTTATTCTAATTATTAAACTGTATATTGCTTCTTACATAATATGGCATTATTATTTATCCTCTTATACCATTGTTATGTTTGAGTTATTGAATAATATTAACATCAACACTGCTTCATTTTATACATTGTATTACTGCTTACCATATTTAGTGAAATGGGAAATTTATTTTTTTAATCAATTATATTTTTCATATTCAAAATATGAATATTTTTCACTATCAAAATACATCCACTAAATTGACTAAGATAATCAACCCATTATTAAATTTTTCACTCAATAAAAAGTATTTTTATCAAAAAAAATAAAAAAAATATCTCTCAAATCTATCACAAAATAGACATCTTTTTTAACACTCCACCACCACCCAAATCATTGTCCTTACCGCCACCCTCGCCCATCACCGCCGTCGTCGTCTTGGCGTCGGCCATTGAAAAACATTCAAAAAATATGCACATAGAAACACGTTGTCTCCACTGTCATGGCTGCCATGACATGTAAAGTGACGAATCTGGGCAGCAAAGAAGAAAAAACAGATGCAAAATAGGTGTTAGACTCTGGTTTCGCAAACACAAAGCATATGTTCAAAAAATCTGATACGAACCCAAAATACTTATTTGAAAAATTAATATGAACACCACTTTCTTAGAATAAAAAAGTGCATTAATATCAATTTCTTGAGCATGTGCTTTGTGTTCGAATAGATTTTTTGAACATATTACGTGTTCAAAAATCTGGTACGAACAACACTTTTTTCTGGGCATTTTTTTTAATGTCACGGTGGCATCGTGTTTTTGTGTGCGTATTTTGTTTATGTTTTTTAATGGTCGGCAGCCATGACAATGGCGACGATAATGACAAGAACTTGGGTGGTGGCGGAGGGTCGAATAAGATGTGTATTTTGAAGTGTGGGGTTTTAGTGGTGTTTTTGACATTTTGATGATTTTTTTTATTGGGGTAAATAAATAAATTAACGTGGTGCATATATTCGCACCCAAACTCAAGGATGAAAAGAAAAAAAGGTAAGAGGAAAAAAGGGGGGAAAGGAAAAAAAGAAAAATGAGAAAGCGAAAAAATATAAAATAAAATAAAAAAGGCAAAATAGATAAATGACATTTTTGTTCTTTTTAACATTTACATTTAAAGAAAGATTAATCAAAAAATATATAATCCCGCTACATCAGTATTTGGGTGTGAACAAGATAAGATTGAACCTTTTTTTTTGATAAATTTGTTCAGTCGGTGGACATGTTTTGATGGTTACCAATACCATGTATATTTTTTAGAAAACGGATAATATAATGAACTTAAAAATAATTTTTCCCATGTTTAGCCAAATATTAAGTGATATTATGTTATTCATATTGGTTATAAAGACTACGGTAATGCATTAAAATGTACTAATATTATAACTATATACTGGATTTATTATCATCTTATTCTAATCAATATAGAGCATAAAGGCCAATGGACTTTGAGATTATTGTGCCAATACAAAGTTAATACTAAAAAGATTTAGTAATCTAATCAACAACCAACCTACGCCACATGAGAAAAAACAAAAACAATGTACACTGTTGTAATCATTTTGAAAATATGTATTACCCATATAGAAATAAAAGTATCACAAAATTGGGCTAGTTAGCATTGCAAAGTACACTAATGAGCAGTGCAACTAGTAAAATAGAAGTTACCAAGAGATGTTAAATATTAAATTGTTCATGGTTGGACTTTTTATTGTTTCTTAGTAAATTTGTTAGTCGTTATCACGCAGTTCAATGCTACTTAGAATGGCATTACAAAAAATAAAGTTAAAAATCATTAAAATTTTAGTTGTCGATATGAATGAGGATTGCACTACAAAAATAGATATATTAATTAGCATATTGTTGGAAAATGTGGCTCAAAATAAATTTCAGCAGAAAAAATATAAACACTCTTGTTTATTCTCTCAATCACACAATTATTAAATGAACTCTCTTATACAACTCATACAAAACTCATACAAAACTCATACTTGCAAATGAAAATTTATATGGCTATTCATAGGGTTTATTAAATAAATATTGTATTTTTTATTCAAAGTTGAAAAAATATTACAGAAAAAAAAAATAAATTGAGAATTTAGGACGCCACTCCGAGTGGCGTCTCGGCCTGTGGGAAAATTGCGGGACGCCCTCGGAGTGGCGTCTCGGAACCAATTTAAAAAAAAAGTTTTGGGGCAGAATTTAAAAAAAAAAAAACTTG
>BMAC01000785.1:249859-262434 GCA_014905375.1 Phtheirospermum japonicum | reverse complement strand
GAAACTTTTTTTTTTTTAAATTGGTCCGAGACGCCACTCCGAGTGGCGTCCCGCAATTTTCCCACATGCGAGACGCCACTCGGAGTGGCGTCCCGACCTAAATTTTCAATTTATTTTTTTTGTGTAATATTTTTTCAACTTTGAATAAAAAATACAATATTTATTTAATAAACCCCTATTTATAGGACTAAACTACATAAATGAAAAGACACAACTTTTCATGTAAAGGCACAAAATATGAAAGGACACACATGTTCATGATGGACACTACATCAAAAGTCACATCCATTAATTTAACCATGAATCTAGCTTATATATATTTTTCAACTTTCAACATCCCCCCTTAAGCTTGATTCTCTCGCATTCCAAGTTTGTGCCTCAACTTTTCAAAAGTTTCGCGTTTGAGGGGTTTCGTGAAAATATCCGCCACTTGGTCTTTGGATTTTACGAACTTAATTTGAACATCTTTCTTAGCAATGCATTCTCTAATGTAGAGAAACCTTGTATCGATGTGTTTGCTACGATCATGAAAAACAGGATTTTTCGCTAGTGCAATCGCTGATTTGTTATCGACAAATACTCCCGTTGATTCCACGTCACCAAGGTGAAGTTCTTTAAACAAAGTCCTTAACCACACAGTATGACAAACACTTGATTTCGCAGCAACATATTTAGCTTCACATGTCGAAAGAGTAACTATTGGCTGCTTCTTCGATGACCATGTGAAATGCACATCCTCCAAAATAATATACAAAACCACTCGTGCTCTTACGATCATCCGGATCTCCGGCCCAATCGCTTTCGCTATATCCGAACAATTTCATTTCTCTAGTTTTTGGATAAAACAAACAAAAATTGATCGTACCTTTGACATACTGAAGTATTTGTTTAGCCACTTTGAAATGATACTTTGTAGGATTCTCTATATAACGACTAATGAGACCAACTGCATATAGAATATCGGGCCTCGTGCAAGTCAAATATCGCAAACTTCCAACCAAGCTTTTAAACAAAGTTGGGTCGACACGATCTCCATTTATATCCTTCGAAAGTTTGGTCCCAACATTAATTAGAATATAGATCGGCACGCATTTCTCCATCTTCAATTTCTTTAAAATCCCCTTTGCATAGCCTTCTTGGGAAATGAATATCCCATCTTTCTTTTGATGTACCTCAATTCCAAGATAGTATGTCATTAGACCAATGTCCGTCATCTCGTATTCTTTAGTCATCTCTTGTTTGAATTCGTCAAACCACTCCTCACTATTTCCTGTAAAAATAAGTTCATCGACGTACAAACACACAATCAACATGTTACCTTTATCATCAACTTTCACGTAAAGGGCATGTTCATGAGGGCAATTTTTAAATCATTTCTCTATAAAAGTTTGATCAATACGGCTATACCAAGCTCTTGGCGCTTGCTTCAAACCATACAACGCTTTCTTTAACTTCAACACTTTTCTCTCATGGCCTGGTAACAAGTAACCTTCTGGTTGATCTATGTAAACTTTTTCTTCAAGTACTCCATTCAAGAATGCCGACTTCACGCTCATTTGATGAATTTTGCACTTATTTTGGGCTGCCAACGAGATCAAAAAATGGATGGTTTCTAAACGAGCTACAATGGCAAAAACTTCATCATAGTCGATATTAGCCTTTTGTTTATATCCTTTGACTACGAGCCTTGCATTGTATCGTTCTAGCTCTCCTTTCGAATTCTTCTTCGCCTTGTAAACCCGTTTGACTCCAATGGATTGTTACCCTTTCGGAAGAGAAGAAAGTTCCCAAGTCTCATTCTTCTTGATTGCACTAATCTCATCATCCATGGCTTTCTTCCACTTTTGACTCTTTGACGCTTTTTCAAAGTTTATGGGCTCAGTATCAGCAAACCAGCAGAACAAGAATGGATTTTGATTGAGCTCGTAAATTTCTCTCAACGATCTTGTCTTTTTAGGTCTTCCACTATTTGAACTCTCGCTTTCCAATGAAGGTTGATCACATGGGGGTGGCGATGGAGGACTCAAGGGCTCCATCTGCTCTTCTTCGACTTCTTTCGAAATAGACTCAAAAGGGTAAAATGTATATTGCTCCTTATCTTGAGTACTCCAGTCCCAAGAAATCTTTTCGTCGAACACGACATCACGAATAAGCTTCCTTTTCTTCTCAACTGGATCATACAATTTATAGCCTTTCGATGCTTGATCATAACCAACAAAAATGTATTTTTGACTCTTCGCATCAAGCTTGCTCCTGTTTTGATTTGGTATGTGGGCATGTGCAATGCTACCAAATACTCGCAAATGTGAAATACTTGGTTTGAAACCACTCCACTTCTCTTGTGGTGTTTGATCACGAACACTTCTTGTCGAACTCCTGTTGGACAAGAAAATTGCACATTCCACAGCTTCTGCCCAAAATTCTTTTGACAAATCTTTGCTCTTCAACATGCATCGAACCATATTCATAATTGATTGATTCTTCCTTTTCGTGACACCATTTTATTGTGGAGAATAAGAAACGGTAAGAGATTTGCGAATACCATTCTCTTCACAATTTCTGGAACTTCGTTGAAGTGAACTCTCCTCCATTATCCGACCTCATTGCCTTGATTTGATAATCACTTTGCTTTTCGACTAGAGACTTGAACCTTTCGAAGGTTGTAAATGCCTCTGACTTGTTCTTCAAGAAAAACACCCAAGTCTTTCGACTAAAATCATCAATGAAGGTCAGAAAATACCGATTATTTCCGAGAGATGATGGTTCAATAGGTCCGCATATGTTCGTATGGATTAGCTCTAGCGGTTTCTTCACTCTTGAGAGAGATTCTTTTGGAAAGGAGTGTCGATGTTATTTCCCTTCAAGACATCCTTGACAAATCTGATCAGGATGATTTATCACGGGTAATCCTCTCACTAACTTCTTGGACGACATCATCCTCAATCCACCAAAATTTATGTTGCCGAGCTTCAAGTGCCACAACCAAGACTCGTCTTCAAAACACGTTTTCAAGTTTGCCACGTCGTGCTGAATTTTCAACATGAACATTATATTATTTGATATTTGTACCTTGGCTATCAACCTCCCTTCGGAATTCCTTAGGTACAAGCTTTGGCCCTTCATGTGCACGTCGTACCCTTTTTCAAGCAATTTTCCAATGCTCAAAATATTTGCTTTCATTCCAGGTACATAGTAAACATTTTCAACGAATTGGTGTCTGCTATTCTTCAATTGAATGAGAATCCTTCCTTTTCCTTGGATGGTGATTTTTGACATATCACCAAATGTGATATTTCTAGCAACAGTAGCATCAATGTCAATGAACATGTACTTCTCCCGCACATGTGATTACTCGCACCCGAGTCGAGGTACCACTAAGTATTTTTTTCTTCGATTGACGCTTTCAATACCAACAACGATTGGTCATAATCTTTTTCGACAAGATGAGCCTTTTCAGAGCTACACTCATTTCGGCACTCCGAAGCATAATGCCCAAACTTGTGACATTTATAACATTCAACATCTCGCTTATTTTGATGGCGATTAAATCCACCTCTTCCGCGAGACCGTGATTGACGAGGTTCCGATTGTGACTCTTCATTTTTGTATGAACTTTGTTCTTCTTGACCTCGTTCACGTCCACGACTGCGTCCTTTTCCATGACCACGACCTCTACCACGGCCTCTCCCACAAACGCGATATCCAAAGTTACTAGATTTATGTTGGTCGGAATTGATCGTCATTGCTTGAAGAGATTGTTCGACTTTGGGTTATCTCATTCGTCTTTTTAATTTTTCTTCATGCACTTGTAATTTCCCAAGCTACTCATTCAAGTTAAGGGTCTCGACATCATTCGACTCTTCAATGGCTATTACAATGTAGTCGAATTTCTGCACAAGAGATCGAAGTACCTTTTCAACAACTCGCTTTTCTTCTAACTTTTCTCCATTGCTTTCGAGTTGGTTAACAACTATCACAACTCTTGAGATGTAGTTGGATACTTATTCAGATTCTTTCATCTTTAAGGACTCAAACTCTCCTCGTAGTGATTGGAGTCAAACATTCTTGACTTTGTCGATGCCTTTGAAAGCATTGTTAAGAATATCCCACGCTTGCTTCGCAGTGGTTGCTTATGAAGTTTTCTCAATATTGTTGCCATCCATGCCGAGTTGAATGATAGAGAGAGCTCTTTCATCTTTTACCTTGGCTTCCTTTAAGGATTTTCTTTCGGCTTGGCTTAAAGTAGCGGGATCTTGTGAAAAATCATATTCTCTTTCAATGGTTTCCCAAACATCTTGTCCACCAAGATATGTCTTCATTTGAATGCTCCATCGATTGAATTTATCTTTCGAGAGCTTTGGAAATGGGAATTCTCCACTTGCGTCCATCGTCTTTTTAGAGAATCGAACCTCGCTCTTGATACCACTTTGTTGGAAAATATAGGCTCAAAACCCACAGGTCCCAAGATCGTAACCTGGCTCTGATACCACTTTGTTGGAAAATGTGGGCTCAAAATAAATTGCAGCGGAAAAAATATAAACACTCTTGTTTATTCTCTCAATCACACAATTATTAAATGCACTCTCTTATACAACTCATACAAAACTCATACTTGCAAATGAAAATTTACATGGCTATTTACAGGACTAAACTACATAAATGAAAAGACACAACTAATCATGTAAAGACACAAAATATGATAGGACACACATGTTCATGAATGGACACTATATCAAAAGTCACATCCATTAATTTAACCATGAATCTAGCTTATATATATTCTTAAACTTTCAACAATTACTACCATCTTGATCACCACTGCTAAGTGATGGACAATTTCTAGCATTGTGGTTACATTCTTCTTGCATACACTGCACACTCACAGTGGTTTGCGCTCAATTGCCACTTCTTGCAGTAATATGATTCTGCTTCTGCTTTCTTTTGTGTTAACCTAGACTGGAGGCAACTAAAACTTGATTAAGCACGGATGATCCTTAATAGCTGTCAAACAACATCCTCTTGCTCAAAGGATAAGAATGTTACCCCTCATCAGACGTAACCAACACTTTTCTTCTCTTATTCCACAGAGAAATATCAACATCTTGTCAGTGCTATATTCAACAAGACCAATATACAAGTAAATTTCTGAAAATAATTTATCATAATACTCTTTCGCTCATTAATATTAACATAATAAATTACGACATTATCACCAATCTGATATGTAGGCTCATAGATGTAAGTTAGACCATCAATCAAGCACGTATTTATTAGGTATAACTTTAAGTTTTAGATCTTTGAATAACACGAATATGTATGGACATTGTAAGCCAAACCTAATGAACTTCTTACAATTTCATGCTATTGTATTATCGATGGTATTGTGTATCACATTGGAAATTCCAATACTACCGCCTCCAATTTCATATGAACGGATACCCGTACAAACCGTTATATACTAACAACTCTACAATTTAATATACAGAGACGATCACTTCTTATAAGCCCTTAATAATCTTTTTTGTATATAGTTTGGACGCATGCTTCTTGAACAATGGAGGGTCTTCAAAGCAGGAACGGATGAATTATTTTTGTTCATCAACTTTTCGTACTCATTTTGCTATGCTTCTAGAGCACCCTCAAAGTACATGAGAAACTCAAGCAAGTTGGATCGAGGGTCAAGGTGTTTGTCAAAAAATTTGTTCTCACTCTGAGGTATTGTCGTGATTTTAAATAGTCCACTCGTTGAAAAATCTCTTAAATATGTTGGAATCCAAAGGTAACTCAACTCAAATAATGACTTGAACTATATATCGACTTCTGTGTCATAATCAAGCATGAGTTTTCCCCATTCATCTTCAAAATTTGATGACTCAATGAGTTCTAACCACACAATTAGATTTCACTTATTCATGAAAATGTTACCATTTTTCAATCAAGATGGTACTTTTCCCGAAACCTATTTCATGATATTCCACATTAACAAACATTATCTTATTCAAATGAAAACGCGTTCAATTGTAATCTTCATTGTTGGGTCGTGGTCAGTGATAGTCATCGAAGAACAATGACCCATGCACTCTTTAAAGTTTTGGAACAACCAAGCGTATGACTCAAAATATTTACTCCCTAACAAGCCAACACCAAACGTCAAACATTTATCATGATTGTCTCTCCCTATGAAAGGCATGAAGATCACCATGCACCTGTAATAACGAATAAAGCGTCAACACATGTATTTTATTTCTGTATTGCACTGTTATATATATATAATGTTTAATACATGTACGACAATTCTTACATATAATAAAAAAAAACACATGAAATTAAACGCATCATTTAAAAGTTCAGTATATATGGGTGAGTCAAAGTAGTCTATTTAACAGAATATAGATATGCACAATTTACCTAATAGTTGAGTAAGTATCATTAAAATAGACAACATCCTGAAAGATAGCAGATTTAAACTTAAAATAGGGTCAGCCCATAACAAGCGGGCCAAGTTGTCATTCTCATTGATGGCGTATTCAAATACAAAGGATGAACATAACTCTTTTTTCTTATATATCTTGTTTAACATCATTTGAGCATCAACTCCTACCTCATACACCTTAAGGTCACTAGAAGATTTTTTAAATTTAATGCTCGTGCACCCATTATTAGTGTAGCCATACACAATTCACTTAAAAAGCCCATACGACTTCAACGATCCTACAACTCTAGCACATTTCAATATGAAATTTTGATTTTAGGATTTAAATTCTTGTTTGGATCAACGAATTGCCTAAACTACAAGAACTAGAGCATGTAAATAGTGCTCGATAAATTCGTTAACAGATTACCTGAACCGACATACAAAACCATACAATCCTTATAACAAAGTCACTTGGGAACTCTACGCCTCTTTTTTTAAGGACCAAACTCATCTGCAACATCAGCTTCTACGTAATTGTTCTCACCTTCGCTGCTGCGATAAACTCATTTCCAAGTCATAAAACCCACCACGTACCCTTTTCTCCTGCCGAGACAAATGTGAAAACCACATGCCACTGCGTACTACCTGTAGAGTTTGACCGCATTCTTCAACTCTGAATTATCTTCCCGATAATTAGTTTCAATCAGTTTCACATTCAGGTGTGTGTTGTTCAGACAATCCAGGTGAAATAGATAAAGTAAAACCACGAGCAGCCCTACTTATCTTTCCAACTATACACAAAAAATAAAATAAAAATCATGTAAAATTAGTTTAAACCCTGCGTCGATGACAAAATAAGTTATTATAAAAAATAATATACTTATTGTTAGAGTAGAGTGTCCGACGTTCCAATTAGATTAGATTTCATTCTACTTTATAATGATTTTATTGGAATTATATTAATAAAGGAAACTTTCTTTATCTTATGTCTTTGATTTTATTATATTTGCACGTATGATAAAGTCCTTAATCCAATTTAAACTATGGGATATGATTGCGCATACGATGGCAATCATGGAACATGTCTCTAAGGTTTCGGTCTTAAACTTGTTCCAAGCCAATGGGCTTTTCGAGATAGGACATCGAATAACCCAGTAAGACTTGCACATATGATGTATGCTTGTAAGACAGGGATGTTGCATTCCATTAACATCAGCGTTGTGACGCGAGTGAATATATGTGGGTGCTTATTGGAGAACAAGTTCATTGAACATGACCCGATGAAAATTCTTAACTGGAAGATTTATCTGTTGAATAAGAATTTCCAAATTGCAATAATACATGATTAATCATTTGACTTGAGGTACGATGGTAACCTTGTACACATCATGCAATGCTTAAATTTATCTTTTGATTGCTTGACAATCATAAAAGGGGTATTTTGGGTATTGTATCGATGTGCATGGAGGTTTGTCTGTAGCCAACATAGAATTTGACACTTGTCTATGTACAAGGGAGTATCCTGTGAATTTTCATAGTTTGTGATTTAAAGACCTTGGCCAGGGCACGATGAATATTGATTCATACATAAATTACTTAAACTTGAAATGAAATCACAGTTATTAAATCAATCGGGTTTCGACTTATAAATCTATGCTCAACATTTAATCAAAAAACTAGTTGTTGAAAGGATCGTACATGTATGGACTTGCAATTGAAATAGGTTTACTCGCTATTTCACCTAACACTGGGTAGTCATGCTACTTGCTAGATGTTTCCATGATTTGTAGGTTCTTGAAATTAATGAGTTAATCTCAAGATAATTAACTAATTAGATTAATTAATATAATAAGTTATTATTTATAAACTTATAAAAGTTATAAGCCTACTGCTAGTGTTAGTCGTGAGCTTAAAAGGGTCACACATAATTTTGGTTGTTGACATTTCAAGATTGATAACTCCAATGGTTGGAATAATTAATTGATTTAGATTAATTAAATGAGATTTTATTTTAATCCAGTTGTTGGATTAAATATTTGATTATGTAATTAAATCTAATTTGATTAGAAATCTCAATTAAAGGAATATATTAAATTAGTCAATTGGATTGATTAATTTAAGTTCATGGGAATAATTAATTAATTAAATTAATTAATTAGTTGGATTTTAAATCCAAGTCCATGTAATTTTCTAGTAGGCCCTAATTGTAGAAGCCCAATAGAATAATTGAAGACTTTAAAATAAAATTAATTTATATTATATATTTGTATATAATATAAATATATATATAAAAGTAATTGGGACCAAGTTATAATCTTTGTTTTAAAAAGAGGCGATGACTTGTGAAATAATTCTTTTCTTAATTATTTGATTAATAGTTAATTAAGATTAGACCTAATCTTAACCTAAATATATATATATATATATATATATATATATATATATATATATATATATATATATATATATATATATATATATATATATATATATATATATATACTAAAGTTCACCTGCACAAAGTTGGGGGTGACATATGTCACAATATTAGAGGTCCTTTTTTTCTTTTCTTTTTTTGCCTTTCTTATTTCTTCTTCTTTCTTTCCTTTCTTTGAGTTGTTTCTTTTCTTTTTTTTTTTGTTTTAAATAAATCTTATATAAAATAAATATTTTAAATATCAAATCAATCAATATAATTTTATTTTTCAAATTATAAAATTATATGTTGTACTATTTTATGGTAAAAGTGATAATTGAATATTGTTTAACAAAAAAAAAATTGAATTTTAGATAATCTAATTCATTAGTATAATTTTATTTTCCCATTAAACACATTTTAAATTATGATATTTTTATTCTCAACACATTAAAAATAATAATTATATTTATTTGAAGAATCAATGGACTTCCTTTTTCTTTTCTTTTTTCTTCTTCTTCTTTGTTTCTTTTCTTTTGTGTTGTTTCTCTTTTTTTTTTTCTTTTTTTTTAATAAATTTTATATAAAAAATATTTTAAATATCAAATCAATCAATATAATTTCACTTTCCAAATTATACTATCTTTATATGTTGTACTAATTTAATTTTAATTTTAAATTTATTTATTCGGTGTTTAATGTTTGATTTCTTTTCCTATAATTTGGATTTATTTTTTTAATTTATAATATAATTTCAAGTAAATGAATAAGACTCAAATCATAAGATGAAATATTATTAATAAATAATTATATGAGTAAATGAATATTATATCATATAAAGATTAATTATTTTAGAGCACCTAATCTAATTGTCTCATATCGGGGTAAATTGACATCCTAACCATTAGTCGGACTCCTTAAAACTAATTTTTAAAATTAAGAAAATACCCAAGAAAAATTAGGAGGCCTTCGAAAATTATTAAAACAAAAAAAAAATTAAAAAATGAAATAAAGTAAGATAACCCTAGAATAGAGAAACTAAACTAAATTAAAAACTAAAAAGGAACCCTAAAATTAATAATAAACGCTTTTGTGAGTTGCCTAACGAAATGTACCCCGTTAGGTTGTACAACAAAAATCTTTGTATTTTATATATATTATCTACGTGTCAGTTGATTAAATGTTACAATGTGATCTTATTTTTATATAATTTTTTTCCCTCTCACTACAAATAATTAAAACTTTATAAAATCTAATCCATTTGTGTAATTTTATTTCCATATTAAACTATATTTTAAATTATGATATTCTAATTCTCAACATATTCAAAAATAATAATTACATTTATTTAAAGAATTTATTTATTTAATTCTATCTTTGTAATTTACTTTTTTTCTATCCACAAACAATTAAAGTCATCAACAACTTTTTGTTCTAAGAATAAAACTCATTTATCTTTGTATTTTTTCTTTCATATTTTAAGTTCTTATTTGAGATTTCATCCTTAGCTGGCAGCCATTAAATTTATCATTTATTTTTCTTTATTTAATTATTTGTGTTCTAATGTTTGATTTATTTTACATATAATTGCATTTTTTCTAATATTTTTTTTTTCAATTTATAATATATTTTCAAGTAAATGAATAAGGCTCAAATCTAAAAATAAAATATTATTAATAAATAATTCTATAGGTAAAAGAGTATTATATTGTATAAGGAATATTCATTTCAGAACAACTAATCTAATAATTTTGAAATATTTATAATATGAATGACTATTATTAATAAATGTACATTACGTAAAGGAAAATTATATTGTATAAACAAGGATAATTTAAATATACATAATTTAATATATTTATTCCACCTATACAATATAGGAGGATAGTATATTTTTTTCTTTTATTCTCACTAGATAGAACGTACAATTGTTATATTTCCACTAGATAGAACGTACAATTATTATATCACACACCAAGATTGATCGAATCTGACCACATGAATACATGAAATTAGAATTCTAGATTTATTATATATAAATAAATATACATCAATATATAGATATATTACATAATATCAATTGCATTATAAAGTACATTTACGTAATAAACAAATATATTTGGTCTAGAGCTCATATTGCTAAGTGTATGAATTTTAAATTGGCACCCTAACCGTTAGTCAAACTCCTTAAAAATAAAATATAAAATTAAAGAAGTTACAAATATTTATTTTTTTTGGAAACCTTCAAAAAATTACTTAAAAAAAAAAACTTAAATAAAATAAAACCCTAAAGTAGAGAAACTAAACTAAATTAAAAATTAAAAATAACTATAAAATTAAAAAGAAATGCTTAAACTTTTGGGAGTTGCCTAACGAAATGTATCCCATTAGGTTATCTGTCACGAGTTTTTATATTTTATATTATCCATGTGTCAATTGATTCAATATTGCAATGTGATCTTATTTTTATATAATTTCTTTTTTATTCCCTCACTACAAATAATTAAAACCCAACATCTAAAATTTTAATTATGAGAATGAATCAATGATGTAGGATGGTTAACAAGAAAATCAGGAGTGATTATTGATAATAGTACACCACTCTTTTATATTATCAATTTTTTTAAACATCTTATAAATTAATTTATAGTAATCTAAAAATCACTGAAAATAATTTTTTCGCAACGAAGTGCGGGTCAAAATCTAATATGTAAAAAAGAGAAAGGAGCAGTCGTCTGATCATCCTTCAACAAACAAAACAAAAAGGGGTTTTGACTTTTGAAAATGGATATGCAGCCGTCCCCTTTTCTTTTTTCCAAGCTTTTGAAAGACAGAGCCGTTTTTGAGAAAAATATTTTCTCATCTTCCATTTGATATTAGTCTTCAATTTTAATTTATTGATAATAATTAATTGATAATTATTATCTAAATAATTAATCTTCAATCAATTGTTGGTTGTTGGATTAATTGTTATTCCTTTAATCAATTTGAAAAATGGAACGATTCTACTAGCGAAGAATTTTTCCGGTGTCGTAATTAAAAGGTGGACTCGATTAGAGGGGATACGCTTGAATCTCTACCGCGAGAAGTTTCGGTGTTAGCCACATATCCGGAAATTGATTCCCTCTCAATCGTCGTTTGAAGAAATCAATCGAGAGGTATTAATTTATTTAATTTTATAAGAATCATAATTTGTATTCGATACATAATAATGAAAAATCACAATCGTTAAAATCGCTAACGAAATCTATGGGGTTTAGTATATATATATATATTTCATATATATATATGATCTAATATTGCACAGTTCAATTATATGTCCAGGTTCATTGTGCTTTTTACACAGTACTGTAGTGCTAAAATCAGTCCAGTTTTTTTAATTTAATTATATATATTTTTTTTTACATTTTAAAACATGCAATATGTATCTTAAATTGTAGATCTTGAGAATGTGATTAATTTGATATATATTTCATTCAAAATGAATAAAATTTGAAAAAGTTATGGTTTGTTGAAGATTTGAGTTCCATTTCAAATTTTTGAATTTGCAGTTTATATACGAAATTTGCGATGCTTTTTGTATACAATCATAGTGTTTTTTTTTCTTAATCTATTGTGCTTTCTAAACAACAATGTAGTGCTCTTTGTAAACGTTGATATATGTCCAAAATACCTTTTTTAATTAATTAATGCATTTTTTTACATTATTACCATGCTGACATGTCATGATCTCAACCATCAAGA
>BMAC01000785.1:235742-245984 GCA_014905375.1 Phtheirospermum japonicum | reverse complement strand
GTTACATACAAATAGTAAGGTAAAAAGTTAGGCTATTTTTAATATTTTAAAAAATTGAATTGTGTTAAATATTGTAAGTATCCCATATTATTTTGACTAAGAATCTTCATAAAAAAATAGCGACACACATTAACAAAACACAATTCCAATTACAACAACGACAACAAAAAAAAAAGGCGTCAAACATTCAAACTTTTTTAAAAACACTTCCACCATAATTACATAAAAAAAGTGGTCCATAATTACCAAAAAAAATTTGAACCCTAATTATGTAATTGTTACTAAATTGACCCTAATTAAAACTAATCCTAAAACTAACCCTAATTATAAATTAACCCTAAAGTTATTCTACTAACCCTAAATTGAACCCTAATTCTAAAATTAACCATAAAACCTAAATTAAAACCCTAAATTGATCTATAATTACAAATTAAAAAAAAATTAATACATAAAAATAATATAAAAAATGAAAAAAAAATAAAAAAACTTACATTGGGGCTGCGGACGGCGCGAGCGGCGGGTGGCGACGGCTGGGGCTGGAGCGGCTGGGGGCTGGGCGGCGACCGGCTGGGGCTGAAGCTGGAGCGTTGGAGCTTGGAGGTGGACTGGGGCGCGGCGGCGAGCTGGGGCTGGGGCGACGGCGGCTGGACACGTTGGCGGCGGCTGGACGCGGTGGGGCGCTGCGGCTGGGCTGGCCGGAGCGAGTGGCGCGGGCGGCTGGGCTGGACCGGAGCGGAGTGGCGCGGCACGGCGACAGGCGGCAGGCGACAGACGGCTGGGCGACAGACGGCTGAGCGGGAGCGGCGTTTTTCGGCGGAGAGGAAAGAAGGAAAGAAGAGAAGGAGAGAAAGTGAGCGGGGGAGGGGGAAGCCGTCAACGAAACCGCCGGCATTCCTGGCGAGTTACAATTTCCGTCAGGATTCTACAATCCTGACCGCAAATATACTGGCGGCCATAATCCTTCAGGAGGCCGTTAGTATTTGATATACTGACGGAATCCTGACGGATTTGGCCATCAGGATTGCCGGATTTTTTTGTAGTGGACGACGGCGTGCAGGTGGCAGAAAATCCGGTGACAGGTTTCAGGTGAGGCGGAAGAGGTGATCGATCTAACTGCGGCTGTGGATTGTGTGCAATTAGATCGATCAAAATATCGAATTTCTCGATAGATCTGAAATCTAGGATATGCACCTATGGCGACGGCGGCGGTTAGGGTGGATATGTCTCCGTGAAATCTAGTTTTGACCCCTCTTTTTCTTTTTAGTTTTATTCTGTTTTGGGAATGTACAAGTCTTGATGTCAAGAAAAAAACTGGAAATGGGTGAAAGAAATTGTGAGTTGGGTTTATGGAATTTGATGCTAATGAAATCATGAATTTTCGGATTAAAAAAAGGGTTAGCGAAAGTGGACTTTGTCAAGTTTTGCAAGTTTTTGAAAGGATCCTCAAGGGACTAGCTGAGATAGGTCAAGCACCGCTCGTCGTCGGGTTCCCCCGCTGCGCCGGAGAGAAGTAGCAGGGCCAGGGCCAGCAGCTGGGACCGAATACCCATTTCAGCACATAAATTGGAAATGATTTTGCCGATTTTTTTGTTTTTCTCAATGGAAGGAATTAGAGGGCTTTCCGTAATTAGTTTGTTAGTTAATATTATGAGAGCGGGTTAATATTAATAAATAATCATGTTTTCATAATTTTAATTAGAGGGCTTTCTGGACTAAAATATCTATTTTTTAAAAGATATTCTTACACTTTTATCTAAAATATATACATTTTTTTCCCAAAAAAAAATAAATGAAATAAATAATTTAACTGAAATAAATAATTTAAAAGATATTCTTACACTTTTATCTAAAATAATTTACAAATTTGAGTTGTGTTTTCCAATTATTTTGAAAGAAATAAATAAAGGGAAAAAAAATAAATGAGAAGGGAAAAATGACTTTTTCCCTCCATTTAACATTTAACAATAAATGAAAAATGATAAGAAAATAAATAATCCTGCCACGTCAACAATTCGGCCCGAACATGATAATTCTGAACCTTTTTTGATTATTTTGCCAACTTCGTGTATGTGTTTTGATACTGGACAATATCTTGGTCCAAAATTGGAAAATGGACAATGTAATTGACAAAAAAAAGCAATTTTCCCACTCTTTAAGAATAGTTTCTTCATCATATATTCACAGTTTGCTACTGCTGGACAATGTTGTCTCCATTGTGCTTTGTACATAACAAATATCTAATTAAACGTATAGAATATAAACACTGCTTTGTTATTCATACGGTGCAGCTACTTATAGAGAAAATGGTTGATTATTATTATAGAGCAAACTGCTACTTAATATAAAAGAGGAAGAAAGAGTGAAACCATCGTCCAATATCCCATAAATATTGACAAGTTTGTTCTTGTTCATCTTAAATCTAATTCCCATCCATGAAAACTAAGAATATATGAATAAACAACAAATAAGGATTTTCATCAGAATTGACTAACCTGGTGGCCATGTTTTGGCTTGACATGACGATAATCTCGTTGTTCGTAGATGATGATGGAAGAGACTTCAATTGACCCAATAATGGCAAAAGAGGAAAGAAAGTTTATTTCACAGGCCAATAATAGTTCTGAAATAGATTGATATAAGAATTATGAATGATCTGCTCCCATATATAACGCCAATTTCTGTTGCATGATGTGTGAATTTGTGTTCCATATATAAAGTTGATTCACGCAGATGACTTGTATACCCACTAGTGCAGAAACGGGCATTCTAGAACGGACAAAACAGGCAGTCTAGAACGGATTCTGCTACGTTCTAGATGCAGCCGTTCTAAATTAGTCAGACAATCTAGAACGGATATTTTTATCCGTTCTAGATTGTCTGACATTCTAGAACGGATAATATATCCGTTCTAGAATATCTTATACCCGTTCTAAAAATTCCTATTCTGGTCTGCCCCCGTACATTCTAGAACGTACAATTAAAATATACGTTCTAGAAGGTCCATCATTCTAGAACGTACATTCTAATAGACGTTCTAGAATGTTGTATTCTAGAACGTTTATTAGAATATAAGTACTAGCGTATATAGAATTCTAGAACGGACATTTTAATATACGTTCTCGAATGTAGTAATTTAGAACGTATATTCAAAATATACGTTCTAGAGTTATATATTTAAGAACAAATATTTTAATTATCCGTTCTAGAATGTTATTTATTAGAACGGATATTCAAATTTTACGTTCTAGAAGGTCCCACATTCTAGAACGGATAAAACATTATACGTTCTACAAGAAACACACTCTAGAACGTAATTTGTAATATACGTTCTAGAATATAAAATTTTAGAACGTATATTTATATTTTACATTCTAGAAATTCATTGTTTTAGAACGGATATTCATATTGTACGTTCTAGAAAGTCATTATTTTAGAACAGATATTCTAGTTATATGTTCTGGATTGTCTTATTTTAGAACGGATATTTCCATAATCAATACATAAACAATAAAAGAAAATTAACCAACAAATTCATTAACTCATTCATTAAGTCAAAAGTACACAAGTTTTCAACCATCACAATTCAACATCAAAAGATTTTAACACCCATATTGCTAACATTCTAATAATAGATAGTGTTATGTCTAGTGACATCCACAAAACGTCAAAAGATAACCTCCATAAAAAACTCGGCCCAACGTCTACGTACATCATCAATGTCTTCTTTCGAATAAGGCTCTTCCATATCGAGTACCTATAGGTCAAAACGCAAAAGTATTAGTTATATTCTGTCTCATCAAGAAATTTGCTAACAGACTGCATTGGATATGCAGACAATAAACTCCCAGCTACTTTTACCATTTGTTTCAAGAAACGATAAAAATCAGTCATACCGTAGCCTACACATCTTATTATCTAAAAAGTTTGAACATCAACGGAGAATTGGACAAAAATATGTCATTCAGTGAAATATGGAAAAAGAAATTAATATACCTAAACAACCAACTCAGTTTTAGGTCCATCAATACAGTGGCCATAATGTAAAGTTCAGCTCATATATAATCAATCACATAACATCAAGGACTATTGTCATGGGCAATAAAACAAATTTGAAATATTAAATGGATACCTAAATAAACACAAGTGCAAAAAATCAAATACACAATATTCAGTAGCTTATGAAGATTTTCATCAATATGATATAATTCAATAAAGAACCATAAACAATGATCTTCACGACTGAGTAATATTTAATTACCCCAAAATACACTCAAGTCTTTCAAGAAAGCTCAAAATCCAAAATCTATGAACGTACCCAATCAAAAATAGAAATTATTCTAGAGTTTTGTATGAACCATCCCATTTCTAAGTAAAATAATACTAAAGTCCACCAGAAAGTAGGTTCCAAATAAGAAAATGGAGAGTTTAAACAACTTTGTGCAGAAATAACCCCCTATGCTGAAAAATACAGAGATTAGAATTAGGCATTGCTTTAGGGGTGTTTTAATATGTAAATTATGTACTTAAGTCAAGCTGCAAAAGGCGACAGACAACTTCAACAACATGATCATCGGTCAAGGAGGCTTCGGAACTGTCTAAAAAAGCTTGTTACCAGATAACAGAATAGTTGACATCAGAAGTGATGTTTATAGCTTTGGAGTAGTTCTTGTCGAGCTGCTAACTGGAATGAGGGCTTATTTTTCTTGCTATCAAACAATTTTTCAAATTTTTGGGTAAATTACAAAAAGCACCCCATGATTTACTATAATTAGAAAAACCACCCCATAATTGCAGAAAATTACTACAGCAAGCATAATTGCTGTAATTAAAACAAACCAAATTTTTTTTTTTTAAATTAGGTAAATCACAAAAAGCACCCCATGATTTACTAACTACAAGATCCAGTGAACTCGAGAAATGCAATCGAACAAAAAAATTAAGTACAAACAACAAGAATTCAGAACAAGAAACTTATGATTTTCTCACCGATAATGCTGGCTTCTTGATTGATATATTGTCCATCAGGAGTCATGCGCGCTCTCTTCCATAGATCATGACGAGAAGGCGGAGATGGAGGGGGGATAATATCCGACGGATCCTCTGAGGCTTCTTGTMTTGCCTTGTACTTCTCTTCCATGATTTTCTTTTTCAGAAGCTTGTAACCCCCACGAGAACATCTCTGTGGACACTTGTTATGCGATTGAATTTTTGAGCTTTCTCCCTTTGTGTTTACAACCATGATAGATGGTTAAATCATCAAATAATTGTCTCGTAACAGCTAAGAGATCATTTAACTCATAAACATTATATCTCCAGACCGAGGCAAAACATTTTTTCTGTATATCAAAGATTATACATACTAAGAATTTATATACTTGAAAATTAATTTCATGCCATCAATATAAAAGTAGTCATCATGAGTGACTTTTATTGAGATGAAGCATGATATTAGTTGATGAAACACAAAGAAAGTATCTACGGAAAGTGACATTTAGTAAGACTATTTTGTGCCAAACCTCAACAATGTCTTCATTTACTCCCTATAACTTCAAGATAATTACTGAGACGCCCCTAATTTTACAAAATTGAAAAGTACGAAAAAAAAGGCTTTTCATTCTACAAATTTAAAACTCAATTCATAATAAAATTAAAATAATGTGTGACAAAATAACAAATTGGGTCTGGTAATTTGAGGGCGATAGGAAACTAGTCCTATGAAATTTACCTTTTTTGTTTGTCAAACAACTTTCATATCTCCAGACCGAGGCAATACATTTTCTGAGTTTTTAGGCTTTGCTATCTCTAATGTTAATATTCTCTAATATTATTATTATTATAAAAAAAAAAACCCAGAAACTCTGCTGTCTGTACCAGAATTCCAAACAGGCCCTTCAACCACCTCGTAGCTTTTCTCATTTCTTTCTTCTTAATATTATTATTATTTTTATCTTTTTCTGTTTTATCTCTGTTTGATATCAAGCATGAGAAGTAAAATGAAAATGGAGATTTAAATTTGTGGGATACTTGACAACAGGGTTAGAGGGCAGAATCTATTCTAGGCTGTTTCCATTTTGTGGAAAGGCTGCCATAAAGAACAATGTTGCTGAAAAGAATATAAGTGATAATAAGTGTTCAAAAAGGTGCTCGTATATTATGCTGCATCACAGACAGGACAGGAGAGAAAAGAGAGTGAAAAATTTATATATTGAGATATTTTTTGAAGATGGAGAAATTCTTTTTTTAAATTGCTTTTACAATTCTAAGTCAAATTAGATGAGTATCAATGACCAAATCGAGTAAACTTCACCTGCTCAGGAAATAATAAACTTATCTTTAAATTAACAAAGAAAATAAGTATTAGATTTTTTCTTTGCCATAAGACAAAACATCAATTTTTGTTTYTGTTTTATAATTACCAATTATGTAAAACTATACATAAGTTAATATTATCCATCTATATAATATCCATAAGATAATTACATTTTTAATTTTACTATTTAGTCTATATAATATAGATAAGATAATTACATAAGTCAACCTTGGCTTTTACTTCTGATTATTGAGTCTCACATTCTCCCAAATTTAACTCGTAATTTCTATAATTCTGCAATTTAAGTGCTGAAACACAAGAATTATGTCTGAGGACTTTCTGTTCTAAAAAGTGCYTCTTTTATTAAAAATATATTATATTATATTAGAAAAGAAATAAGTGTGATAATATGATGCTAAGAACATAATTAAATAGCAAGTAGTTAGTATTTACAACTGTGTAAAGAGGCTATATCAGTTAGTATTTAAAACTTAGTGTATTTTGCGCATCAAACACGAACAAGAGAGAATAAGTCCAAATTTTGTATTTTTCCTTTGTTTTTTGTCGATTACCTGTCCTTTTGATATTTCGCAGGAATCTTGCTACGCAAGCGATATAATTTCAGGTAATTGATAAAACTCTACTATGATTTGAAGAACACAAGATCAGTATTTTTGAGACCAATCAATCCTTTGAAGGCACTCTATTGTTTGTTCGAATTTATTCAAAAAATTTTCATAGATTCTTAATATTTCTGTCCCTATTGACTTCATTCCTTAATTGCAGTGCATTTTGTCAAAGATGTAAAATTTGAATATATTGTTGTTTTTCATGAAATTCGAATTCAATTCGATTTCATCCCTTGTGAGGGTTTATTGTATGATCTGGTAGTTAGTATATATTCCCTGTCTACATCTCTTCTACATTAAAATCTGGAATGAATATACACTAACTACCAGTTCATATACATAGAGTTATTTTTCTGCACACAAGAACAAAATGATTATGTATCAATATCTATCGTTCTAAGTAATCGACAACGTATAGTGTTTTCCAGGTTCTAATTACCAAAAAAATAATAATATTAACTCCTTACAGTAATGGACAATGCATAATTTTGACGCCTGGTGGTGCTTAGAAGCTAAAGGTTGGCCTAAAAGGTAAAGTGCTTATACAGTTTCTGAAACAGCCATGAATGCCTACACAAGGGTTCTAACCAAGAAACAACGGGGTTTCGAATTAACTGAAATTTTGAAAATAACTCTGAATTAAATCAAACAAAGACTTAGAAGCTAAAGGTACACCAAAATTGAGGACTTTACCAGTATAATCAGATGATGAATTGAAAGATTCAAGCGAATCTCCTCGAACTCCACTGAAGAAGAAGATTGTGGACTGCCAAATTGAAATACGTCGGAGGTGAGGGCGGGCGTCTGCGGCGAGCGGCGGGCGTCGGGCGACTGGAGGCGTGGTGGCGGGAGACCGACGACGTGGTGGCGAGCGGCGGGCGGTGGGCGACGATTGACAGATTCTGGGTACGGGGAGAGAGAAACTAGGTTTGGGTACGGGGAGAGAGAAATTGAAAGATCTGAATTGTGTGCGTCCAATTATTTAATTAGCGGCTGGAGGCGTGGTGGCGGGAGACCGGCGACGTGGTGGCGAGCGGTGGGCGACGATTGACAGATTCTGGGTACGGGGAGAGAGAAACTAGGTTTGGGTACGGGGAGAGAGATTGAAAGATCTGAATTGTGAGTCCAATTATTTAATTATTCAAGTATAATTATTTAATTAAGGTGTTTTATAGCCAGAACGTATAAATATAATACGTTCTGGAATTTTTGATGTAACCAGTAGGTATTATAATTTATACGTTCTGGAATGATTTATTATATGACACATCTAGAACGTATAATTTAATTACCTTCTAAATGTGAACAGTGTCAAAATTTTCAGAACTACATTTCAGAAGGTATTTAACATATACGTTCTAGATGGGAACTTTCGGAAGGTACTTAAAATATACGTTCTAGATTTATGACGCATACTAGAACGTATATTAAAAATACCTTCTAAATGTTGTCGGTCTCAAAATTTTCAGAACGTACATTTTAAATTATGTTCTAGGATTACGAATTTATTAACGAAAATGCCACCGGACAGACATTCTAGAACGTGCACGAAATATCCGTTCTAGTTCGTCTGTTCTAGAATGTGATTTCTGTATTAGTGACCCATGGGTAAATATGTTAATAAATAATTAGTAATAAAAAATTAATAATTAGAACAATTAGATTATTTTATATTGAGGAGTTGGACTTGCCCCTAGTTCCCACACTAGGAACAATCTAATCCTGTAAAAGAAGGCAAACACTCAAATGTAGCCACACGGATCATTTTATTGTGTGACGGACTCCGACCCAATGAAAATGGGTTCATATAAAAAAAAAGACGGACGAAAACCTATTTCCATTTTTTCCTTTGCAATTTCCAGAAGAAAAAAAAACAAAAATGCTCTCTCTTGCCTGCCTCGCCTTCTGTGTAGCCGGAGTTACCTCGTGTCTCCGGAGTAGCTTCGTGTCGCCGGAGTTGTCTCGTATCATTGGTGCATTTTTCGACTCGCCTTCGTTTCACCGCTTTGTTGTTTTGGACTCGCCTTTGTTTCGCCACTCTTTTTTACTCGCGTCGCCAGAAGATTCTTCGCACCGACTGTGGAAAACAAATCGTTTCGAACTCTAGTATCCCGATTCACGCACCGCAATGCTATAAGGTGTGCTCTTGTGTGTTTTTTTTCTGAGTTTTATAATTTTAATTTTAGGGTTTTGTTTGCTTAGTTTGTGTTGCTTAGTTTGTGTCATATCATTGATGTTTTTTTAGTAAATTTGATGTTTCACTAGCATATACTTGGGGGATGGATAGGGTTTGTATGGGGATTTCATTACTTGAATAACTTATAGTAGTTCCAACACTGACAATAATGGATTGTGATGGGTTCTTTTTGTAGGTTTTTTTTTTTCTAAGTTTGTTGATTGTTTTTGGGTTGGATGATTGTTTTTCTATGAACTTCTTCAATATAACATTTCTGTTGTCTGGTATAAAATTATAATTGTTGCTTGAGTGGAAAATTGATAGTTCTATCATTTGCAATTGCTGTCTGATTTTAGTTTTTGTAAGTTTGACAGCCATTTTTTCAGTATACTTTTTGTCATTAACTTTGTCTATATGATGAAACTGATGATAGAGACCTAAATACATGTATAATGCTGGGAATATTAGAAATTCTCGTAATGTAGCAATTTTCGGGGAGCCATAACACTCCACATCATATTTTGTTTCTGCTCATTTAGAGATGAGTGGTGGGGGGATGTGGTAGGCTTGGTCTGGGGATTTCATTACTTGAGATTCTACATTTTTTGCTATTACAATTCTTGCTCCTTTTTATCACAATAAGTCTTTCTATGATCTCTAGCCTCATTAATTTTTTTGTATGATTTATGTGATTAAGTTTCTTCAATTCATCATTATTCTTGCTCATTCTAGTCGGTATTAGCTTATTGTTGCCTGTTGGTTAGTAATTTTATATTGATATTTGCATTTTTTTACTTGTTTGTTAGATGGGACAGAAGCAAGTTGTTCGAAAAAGGAAGCGTGAGCCTGTGAAATATCAGGTGAAGGATGAATCGCAGAAATCCCCTAAAGTAGCTGAACTTACAGCTCAAAAATCCCCTAAAGTAGCTGAACCTGCAGCTCAAGCAGATGAGAGGATGGAGGATGATGAGAGGTTAGTATATTTTTTTTGGAATTATTATTGTTGTTTCTATAGTTTGTCACTTATTAACTTTTATTTGTCACTTATTGGCTTTTTTTGTCACTTCTAACCTAATGTCTGTCACTTATCACTTTGTATCTGTCACTTATTATTTCTTTTGTCACTT